>VNJV01013798.1:0-60343 GCA_008042635.1 Drosophila nikananu | reverse complement strand
TTATTTTTAATAGGTGAACATTTCTGCATTTAAAACTCAATTTCTAATTTTTGGTTAATTTTTGACAATTATTTAAAAAAAAAAAAAAGTTGATTACTTTTCTGGCTTAAAAATCGATAACACCCAAAAGGGTTTTTTTTATAATAACTTGGCTTAAACCCAACCGATTTAAGTCTGGTTTGGTTTTTTCTTCTTATTTTTAATAGGTGAACATTTCTGCATTTAAAACTCAATTTCTAATTTTTGGTTAATTTTTGACAATTATTTAAAAAAAAAAAAAAGTTGATTACTTTTCTGGCTTAAAAATCGATAACACCCAAAAGGGTTTTTTTTATAATAACTTGGCTTAAACCCAACCGATTTAAGTCTGGTTTGGTTTTTTCTTCTTATTTTTAATAGGTGAACATTTCTGCATTTAAAACTCAATTTCTAATTTTTGGTTAATTTTTGACAATTATTTAAAAAAAAAAAAAAGTTGATTACTTTTCTGGCTTAAAAATCGATAACACCCAAAAGGGTTTTTTTTATAATAACTTGGCTTAAACCCAACCGATTTCAGTCTGGTTTGGTTTTTTCTTCTTATTTTTAATAGGTGAACATTTCTGCATTTAAAACTCAATTTCTAATTTTTGGTTAATTTTTGACAATTATTTAAAAAAAAAAAAAAGTTGATTACTTTTCTGGCTTAAAAATCGATAACACCCAAAAGGGTTTTTTTGATCATAGCTTGGCTTAAACCCAACAGATTTCAGTCTGGTTTGGTTTTTTCTTCTTATTTTTAATAGGTGAACATTTCTGCATTTAAAACTCAATTTCTAATTTTTGGTTAATTTTTGACAATTTTTTTTTAGAAAAAAATTGGTCACTTTTCTGGCTTAAAAATCGATAACACCCAATAGGGTTTTTTTATAATAACTTTGCTTAAACCCAACCGATTTTAGTCTGGTTTGGTTTTTTCTTTATAGTTTTAATAGGAGAACATTTCTGCATTTAAAACTCAATTTATAAATTGTTGTCAATTTTTTACTATTTTTATTTTTTGTTATTAAAATAAAATATGTTTCCTTCATTTAATTTTATTTATTTTGTCTTTGTTTTTTTTCTCTCTTTTATTCACATTTAATAAATTTATTTGTTTTAGGCCAAGTCATGATAACGGTTCTGGCCAACAATTGAGCGTGCGAAAATCCAGAGAGATCTGTTTGCTGTCAACGCTTTAGAGAAAAGCGCAAAACGCAAAGAAAAACGAGAAAACGACTAAGACAAACAATAAAAAACAAAAAGAAAAAAGGAAAAGAAGGTAGGAGAAAAAAGAAAAACGGCATCGCGGCATCGAGGCATTGCGGCTGAGGGAAAATTGATTTGTCACGTTGCGCATAAATTGCACATAATTATGTAAGCAGCCGTTTCTCCGTCGCTGCATTTCACTTTGCGGCTCATGGCTCTTGCCGCTTAGCTCCCAGCTCGACTCTGGCTCTTTCTCCTCTCAATCAATAGAAATAACTTTTGTTTTGCCGTTTCATCAATTAGGCCTTAATTTTGTCACAGTCTGAACGGGTGCTAACGTTTTATTAATGAGAAAAGGCATTTGCCTGACCCTGGGAACTGGGTGGAAAAATTGTGTTGAAAGAAAACTGGAGAAGGAAAGGAGACACGGTTTTCCACCATGACTGGTGGGGTTTTTATTTTTTTGCAGGGAAATTAAGCCATATTTTAATGATTTATGGCTATTTTTTTGAGTAGAATATTAAGCAAATAGAAATTGTATGTATTCAAAGAATTTAAATAGAAAAACTTAATGATTTTAGCTTATAAAATATGTTTTAATTTATCCAAAAAATGCTACGATTTTTTTTTTTTTTTTTAATTATATTATTGAAATAATATAAACCCTTGCTTTTATATATTTAAGTGAAAGCATTTTTATGTTAATTGAATTGTATTTTATTTTAAATAAATATACATAATACATTTAATTTAATTTACACCTTTATTTGGAATAAAAAAGCGAGAACCTTTCAGCTTTAAGGTATTTAAATTTATCTACCTATACTTTAGACCTTTTTTTTAATTTAAATATTAATACTGTACACCTTTGTTACATTTAAATATTAAATTCAAAGCCTATTAAATTTGATTAACTATTAGACATATTCATTTTCTTGAACTTTAATGTAGGAATAATATTTTAAATTTAGTTATTTAAAAATTCATTCAAAGGATTTATTAATAAGCATCTAATAACTGATAAATAGTGAAATTTGTAAATTAAAATGTAAGCAAATTTAATTTGTATAAAGAAATATGGAATAAATCAATAAAAAGTAATAAAAACTAAATATTATAATAAATAAATACTAAAGAATAAAGTAAACAGAATAGTTTCAGGGTATTTTAGGAATAAAATATAATTTTTAAGCTAAGTCTTATGCTTTTTATAAATAAAATTGTATTAAAAAAGTGTGTTTGGGTTAAAAAAAACCTAATAATTCAAGTCAAGTTTTCTTAAATTATTTTCATATTACTTTCTGAAAATATATAAATTGTTATTAATTAATTTACTTTACTTCTTTATAACTTACAAATAATTAAAGGTCTTTCATTATCTAAGGAATTAGATAACTTAAAAATGGTTTTATAAATATAATTTCCAAGCAATTTAACACGCAGGGTGTCTCCTCCTTCTCTACCCCCTTTCCAAAAAAAAAATAAATATATGTACATATAGAAAAATATATATAAAAATACATATGTACCTCAAACAAAGGCAACTAACCACAATCGGAGGGAAAAAAGAGACTGCAAAAAATGTAGTTTTGCGAATTTTTTGTTTGGTGTTTTCTTTTTTGTTTTTTGAAGGCCAAGGTCGCGGCGCATTTGGGATCATAATGAGAAGAGGAGGGAAAAAAAGCGGGAAAAAAGCACCAAAAAATTTTAATGCATGACACAACAACAGCAACAAGCACAAAGTCTGTGCATTATTTTATATTTTTTGGTGTTGTTTTTTAGCTTCTCTTTATTTTTTGTGTGTTGGTTTTGAGTTGATCAAAGCGGAAGTGAGCGACGGCGTCTGCGTTTTCTTCTTTTTTTATTTTTTTTTTATTTTGACAATGGGAAGTGAATGCTAAAAGATCGTACAAACAAAAAAAATATATATATACTTATATTTGTGTGTGTTTGCTGTCAAACAATTGTGTGGCCCAAACATGGCGCTGTTTGAAGGTTTCTCATTTTAAATTGAACATTTTTTGTGGGTTTTTTCTTCTTTTGAGCAATTGCAAAATTGTATTAATTAGCCGAAGGTTTGTACATGTGTGTGTTTTAGCGCTAATTGCAGTTTCCAAAATTAGCAAAAACACACACACATGGCGCTGTCAAAGATTTTGTTTCCCCCTTTTTGATTGACAGCAGCTGCCTGCCTCGGTCCACCCCTGTTTGTTAGAGTGTATTGGTTCGAATCTGTGGACAAATATGGGATATATATGGTGTATATATGTAGGGTAATATATGTATGTTATTGGGTATCCGTGACAACCCTTCTAATGGTTGCCTTAACCACATAATATGCCATAATGCCAGTTGGAAAGGTCCCACATTTTCTTTGTTCTGTCACTAATTTCAATGGTAGTTTAAATGACATTTTTTCAATTATAAACTTTACTTGGAAAAAAAAATAACTACAAAAGCCATTTAATTCGATATTTAGAATTTTAGAAGCAATATATTTTTATTTTCCCATATATATTTTCAATACATTCTTAAAACAATAACAAAAACTAAGAAAAAGGGGTTTTTGGATATTTTTCTTCTTACTAAAAGGTGTATAAATTCTGGTTTAAATTATAAATATTTAAGATCTTAAATATATAAATATTGTAGTTTGAACTCACCTTAAACTAAAACACTCGCCAGTCGGGCGTTACCCGTCCAGCAATCCATAAGTTTCAATTTTTCAATTGATTTTTGTAGGGGTCCGTCGTCTTCGTCGATTTTAGGGTTTGTTTGTCTTCTTTTTTATAGTTGTTGTTTTAATTTCTGATTTTGTTGTATTTCTTCTTCTGCCAGTTGTAGTTGTTGCAATTGTTGGTGTTGCCTGCGTTGCTTTATAAAAATTGTTGCTGATGACGTCCGTTTTTTAAAAATATGCTTCTTTTGCTACTTTTGCACACCGAAATTTGTATATTTTGGGCCGTTTAACAACACTGTGTCTTGTATGTTATTTTTTTTCTTAGTTTTCCGAAAATTTGAAAGTATTTCCAAGTTCGAAAAGAGTAGTTTTCTTTTTTTGCCTCAAAAGTAACGAAAATTGTTTTATTTTTTATGTTAGGTTTGTTCAAGAGTTTTTAAGCCATAAACATTTAATTGGTCCAGTTGGTCAAAAGTGTGAGGGAGACGGTTGGTACTTGTGTGTGTGTGTGTGTGTGATTAGAGAGAATGTTTCCTTGTTTTTTGTCTGTTTTTATTTGTTGTTGTTATTTGTTTCTTTTTTTTTTAGATATTTGCCAGAGAGCGCTGCCAGAGTTGTAGCGTGTTCCAGTTGTTAGGGTTGTTGATCTTGTTTAGAGTTGCCTTTCGATTTGCCGAGATTGCGAATTTTGGGGGAATTATTATGTTTGCCTTAAGCTTTTTGGTTAATTTTTGTTTTTGCCGGTTTCTCTTTGAGTTTTACACGCTTTCTTCTTCGTTGAAATTTGGAATTTTGAAGAATATGCTGAAAGGATATGAAGAAACATTCTTAAATTATTATAAAAATACGTTATGGATATACATATTTAGAAAATATAGAAATATATAAAATATAAACAAATGTAATTTATAGGAACCAATAATTAAATGCTTCAAAAAGTATATTGTTGCATCATAGTGGCGCCCGAATATGGACTTCTACATGCATATTCCTGTCTAAAAGGCACTCTGAAGCCACTGAAACATTCAAAAGTTTTAATATCTGTTTTACATAACAAAGCGTGTAAAAAAATTAACACTTCTGAGAGAAAATGTTTTAATTCAATTCTGTATACAGTTCTTCCTTTCTATTTTTCTATCCTTGCCCCACTTCTCTTTGCCAAAATACTGGCAATAACCTTTGCAGAATACTTAATTGGGTTTGTCATACAAAAGTTCAAGTTTCTAGTCAGCCCAAGTTGAATGCCCCTCTTGGAGCCCTCTTCTCGAATTTATTTAATTACTCATCAAATTTAAGTCTATATAGCTTAAATGTAGGCTATGGCAAATGTCACGGCAAGTGTGTGCGGCGGATATGTGTACGTGAAACTTTCACTATTTTAATTACCCAAAATGAATGTTGTTCTTTGTTCTTGTTTTTGTTTTGGGGAAAAAGGGGAAAGAGAGAGAGAGGGGGGAAAAGGGGTTACCAAGTTGAATGGCAATGCCACATAGTCGAGTTGTTGTTGTTCTTGTCTGGAAAAGTCTGTTAACTGTCTGGGTTGTTGTTGCCTCAAGTGCCACACACACACACAGGAACTCGGGTTGAATGTTTTTGGTGAAATTAACACACACACACATACACACACACACACACACTTAGACAGGCGGACAGACATAAAGGGAAAAGTTTTCCACTGCAACATGTGGCAGGCTTAATTATGACGTCGTTGCTCAACAGTGAGCGACAAAATGCAAGCCTTGAATTATGTCTAGCAGCAGAGGCGTCCTCAAAAGGGGAGTTTTAATGGTTAAAATAGGCTTAAAATGGTTATAAAAGAAAAAGCAATGAGATAAATAATAAACAACAAGACAAATGTAGAAAATAGTTAAGATAATCATTCAATAAATTGTATTATTCAACGTTTAAAAATTAGAATTAGAAAACATAACGAGCACATTTTGAAAATATTTAATTAATATTATTTTAATGGCTACAAAATGTTATAAAATTACAATGAACTCAATAAAACTTGAATTACAAGAAAATTTAGAAAAAAGTTAAGAAAATGAACCAACAAAATGTAATTTAATGGTTTTTCTGGCTTTAAATATGTATTTCTTTGTATTTTTAGCATTGTTTATTTATTTAAGTTAATTTTTATTTAGTTTCTGCATTAATTCTTATATTTAAAATCCCTTTATTCAAATGTTCTAGTTGTTTTCTTAACCTTTCCACATCCTGACGTCATCACTTTAACTATATATATATATATATCCGCTCTCTGGCATATTTGAATCGTCAGTAGCAACTGTAAGAAGCTAAAGAAGCTTTCGGAAAAGCAAGAAAACCCCTGGAAAAGCTTAAGGATGAGAAGTGAAGGAGTGAAGGAGCTGCTTCTGCTGCAGCATCTGGCAGTTTATGTCTGCGGCATCAACGTCGTGGCATTGAAAAAGTTTCCATTTTTCCTTGACTTTTAGCCAAGCAGCCATAAGTAGGTTCAAAGTTCAAGTTCAAAATACACACACACATGCAGGAAAATTGTTTGAAATTATGCTTAAGAGTTTAATGAATATTATGGATTAAAGAAGAGTAAACTTAACTATACCAAATTTCTAGCTAATAAAACTTAATATAAAATAACTAAAAAATATTTAAATAATATGTACATGTAAATGTATCTCTTATTTTTGGTTTAATTTAAAGCCAAAATAATAATCAGTTCAATTACCGGAAAATCCCATGAAGAAAACACGCACTGATAAGCCTCTCACCTGGTGGACAGCAAACAGACAGAAAGCAAGGCCTAAACCCGAGGGGGGAAATAACGAGATATACATTTATATATGTATATAGACAGTAGGGAAAATGGAGAGATATAGACAGTAGTCGGTAGGACAGGCAGACAGACAGACAGACAGTGAAACCAATGCCAGACACCCATCCAGACGGGGAGTCAGACCGAAGTCAGACGGCGAGACGCATTGTTGATAGACACACAGGGAAGCTCGTACTAGAAGCGAGTCTAGAAAATGTCTACGCCTGTACAGATATATATATATATATATATGGACTTGTATTTGTATATATTTGTATTTATTTGTGTGCTCCTGTGCGTGGCTCATACATATGTAATTCCCATAAACAATGACGACAGGCTGCTTAAAATGTCTGCACAGCTGTTTGATGTGTGTGTGTGTGTCTGAGGTGTGTGTATATGTGTGTGTGGTGTTGCATCAACAGTTGAGGCTACTGCAGACAGTTGAAGAAAACCTCCCAAAAAAATATATACATATATATGTACAACCCAACAGAACTGCTTTGTTTCCTCCCCCCCCAATCGACACACATTTATTAACCCTTCTTAAAGAGAGAGAAAAAAAAAAGCAGCCTTGTTTTTGTTTATAATATTTATATTAAAATAGGTTTATTAATTATTTATATATTATCATTAGGAAAATAAATTTTTAAATTTTTTATTTGAACTTAAACAATATTTAAGTTAGTATTTAAAAAGATTTAATTTAAGTTGTAAATAAGTTTAGGTATAGTTAGTATTCAAAGAGATTAAAATCATTTAGTTTGATTTTGTTAATAATATTTATATTAAAATAATTATATTAAATTATATTAAAGATTTATATTTTAAATACATATATAGATATATAAATATATAACTGTTTCTTTAAGGAAATTAATTTTCTATAGTTGGTTATTCGAATTTAAACAATATTTAAGTGTGTTTTTGTAAATAAGTTTAGAAAAATAAAATAAATTAAATCTACAAGTTCTAGGCTATTATAGGTAAATAATAAATAAATAAAACAAATATAACAAAAAATTTATTATCATATTTTCTTAAAAAAAACACATGTTAATATTTATATATAAAAATAATAATTGAAGTATATAAATAAATATAACAAATATATATCTTTGTCTTCATAAAAACATATATATTTATATATATTTATATTATCTGTGTCATTAATTTTCTGTTAACTTATTTATTTTATATAATCATTCAATATTTAGTTTTGCTTCTTATTTTATTTATTTTATATGCATATAATTTGTATTTTATTTTTATTTCTTTCCCCCACATTATTTTAAATAAAAAAACTGTTTAAAAAACATTAGGGAAAATGTAATTTAACAGTTCAAATTTTTTTTTTATAATTTTCCTTTTATTATTTATATTTTGAATAAAAATGTAACTTAAATACCCCTTTTCATAGGTTCATTATAGGTTTTTTAGGTATATATTAAAATAGTTAATATAAAAAAAGGATATTTTAAATATAATTTAATTTAATACTGAACATTTAAAAATGCTAGAACTATTATTTTTAAGAAAAGTTAAGGTTTTTATTGACTTCCGTTCTAAAACATAAAAAAAAATCAAACAAAAGGGCTCTTGCCGCCTACTAGCACCCCCTAGATGCCCAGAAGGGTTAATCTGAGGGGCTCTCCCCAGGACGACTCCGCCAAAGAAGAAGACACACAAAAATACAAAGATACAACAACAACAGAAAATATACAAAAATACAAACAAACAACAAAAAAAGAACAAAAAAAAAAGAAACAAAAAAAGGAACAAAAAAAAGAAACAAAAACAAGTGAAAAACCCTCGACAGTCGCAAGTTGCATATTCCGCCGTGTTGCAGGTGAAACGCGTTGAATGGGAAATCAAGGGGCGGGGAAACGAGAGGGGGAAATGCAGGGGGGGGGAAAATGACGAAGGCAATGAAGGAGAATGAGGAATTTGAATGGGAATGGCACTGAGGAGGGCATTATATAGGCGGGGGGAAGGCAAGTCTGGTGTTGTTCTGCGTCTTGCGTTTTTAATTTCGTTTTCTTTTGTGGCGCATTTTCCATTTATTTTATCTGTCTCGTCTGTCTGTCCATCTACCATTTGGCCCTCCTCCCCCCCAGCCTTTCTTCCAGTTTTTTTTTTTATGTTTTATTTTTCGAAATAGGGACAACTATGTACTAAGCACAAGGACATTCTCGAACAGGACACCAAGCGAATTCCGCTATTGTTGCCAAGCGTGACACATAAAAAAACACACACAAAAAATTATAAGAAAAATATAGGGATATACAAATATATGAAAAATTTATGCTATAATAATTGAAATATTAAAAAACAACAAACCATTAAAAAAATAAACTTGAAAGGTAGTGAATAAATATTGGAAATACATTTTATTCTTTCACAAACTATAAACATTTACCTTCTTGTTTATCTAGTTAATAATTTGTAAACAATTTTGAAAAGTGTAAAAAATCTAAGGAACTTTTTTTTTTTTTGTTTATAAGAACTTCTAAAAATTATTTATGATTTTTTTCCCCTTGCTCTGCAGTTTCGTCGCTGCAAATTCTGTTGAATTTATGAAACTTTAGACGTCAATCGACCGGCTGAGGGATAAACGGACAAATGTCACGGCATCTCAACATTTCAAGAGTGTTTTATGGGGAGCAGGGAAAGGGGAATTTCAGCCAGACAAATGCATAAATATATATATATCTATATATGTATAGTATGTATCTGTAAAATATGCCAAACAAGTCAAGGAAGTCAAAGATATAAACAAAGTCAATAGGGACTAGGGGTAAGGGGGTTCACCTAAAATCAAGCCATAAACAAGGAAATAATAGACAAAGGAAAGAGAGTACTTTAAACCAACTTAATTTTAATTTTAAAAAGGAAATAAAAACATTGTTTATAAATAAAAATGGAAGTGAAAGTTATTAAAAGGTATATGAAAGTAATATTTAATTTTGAACAACTAAATCAAGACTTAAGGTCTGCAAATAATTGACAAAAAAATAAAGTACTTTAAAGGCCCTTAAATAAAATTTTAAATAGAAATCTTTGTTTTATTAAAATGGGGAAAGAAATGTAAAATCCTTTGAGAGGTATGAAAAAGTTATTTATAATTATAAGTAAATAAATAAATTAAGCCCATGGCTGGGGAGAGTACAGTAATGTACGTTAAATAAAATTTAAAATTACAATTAAGATTTTATTGTAAAGTTAAAAATTAAGTGAAACCTATTAAGAGGTATTAGAGAGTAATATTTAATTTATAATAAATAAGTTTCATAGTAAAAGTTCTATAAACAAGAAAATAATTGAGAAAGAAAAGAGAGTACTCTAAGGAACTTAAAATAAAATTTAAAATTAAAATCAAGATTTTATTTTGAAGTTAAAAATTAAGTGAAATTTATTAAGAGGTATTATAAAGTAATATTTAATTTATAATAAATAAGTTTCATAGTAAAAGTTCTATAAACAAGAACAAAATTTAAGTTAAAATAAGAAATAAAAGCATTGTTTTTAAATGAAAATTAAAGTGAGACGTATGAATAAGTAATATTTAATTTACAAATACTAATTAAGTTAGTAATAAATAACTGCTTCTATATACTTTTAATTTTACTCACATCCACAAGGTCTTAACCATATATTTTCTATATTATTCTATGGAATTCAAACTGTCTTTGGGCCATGAAAAAAAAAAAAAAATTTACCTCTTTTAACAAGCTCAATTTCAATGGCTAACTGACTGTCTGACTGACTGACTGACTAATTGAATGACGGACAGCGGACTGGTCAGTCACCCCCCTTGTATGCAGAACCCTCTCTCTGCTCCTTCTCCCTCTCCCCTACCCTGTCATAATTATAAAGTTTCTCTTCTTGAGCGCGTCTGCAATATTTGCATAAATTATTGTACAACAAACAATAATTCTTCTTTTTTTCTGCATTTATTTTCCAGAAAATGACGTTGTGAAAAATGCAGCAATCATTTTTTGTTCACCAATTTTATTTTGTGTAGTTGTTTATTGTTTTTTTTTCGCTTTGCATATCAGTGACGGAATTCCTGGAAAAACACATAGGCAAAAAAAACGGCGAAACAAAATAAAGAACACAAAAATGAAGGAGAAGAAGGCAAACAACAAATGCAGCGGGTGCAATGCACTTAAAGAAAGTATGAGTATCGACTCTTAATTGAGTTTTTTTTTTTTTTAATTTTTAACATATATTTTAATTATTAATATTAATTAATGTGATCATTTTAATTTACTTTTTCTTGTAATGTCTTGAATATTTTTAAGTCACCCTAAACCTTTTTTTAACATAATTTTTTTAATATTGGATTTTTAATGTGCAAAATATTTTTAATCTAATCTTCATATTTTCTAACTTTAGCTGCAAAGTTTCGCAATCTTTACGCTCAGTGCACACACTGCCACTGCTGCAAAACGTCAGCGTCAGCGGCCAGTGGGCAGTGGGCAGTGAATATGAAACCGAGACATTCCCCGCCTACTCCTTTTCATAAACTGAAATCCCCAGTGTCAGCGAATATCCAACAAATGCAATGAGAATCATCAACAAATTTGTCTTCACAAGAATTCTTTTTTAAAACTATAGGAGGAGCAGAGGAGTTGCAGGGAAAATGCCAGCTGAAATGGATCAAGTTAACCAACACTGGTCAGCAGTATGGGGATTTTGCTAATTCATTTAACCCCCGAAAGGAGTATTTAAATTTAAATATTTATAAAAAATTTTATAAGAAAAATTGTTGGGAAAGTTAAAGCTATAATAACTAGGGCAAAAATGCATTAATTTGAATTCGGAAAACTGTTTTGAGTTCGTTTTTATAAGGCTAATAAAACTGCATACTGAATTATTTTGATTATTTATTTTTGCAATTTTTTTTTTTCAACTTTAATAATAACAATTTAATAATAAAAATTAAAAAAAAAAAAATAAAAAAAAAAATGTTTTCCCCCAAACACATCTAGATCGACTCGGCTGTCGATGCTGATCAAGAATATATATGATTTATAGGGCCGAAAATGACTCCTTCACTGCGTTGCAAACTTCTGATTAAATTTATAATACCTTATAGGGTTATAGGTATACAGAAACCTAACTTATCGATAACTAGTTTGTTATCAGTTTTTAAGTTGCAAAATACACATTTTCCTACTCTATTTTTCAGTATTTTTAAATATTTAAATACATAGATAAATATATATTTTCTGTAGATTTCCTCCAAAGGCAGACTTAACCCTTTACTCTATATAAATGTTTGCTTTCTTGTAAATTGGACAGTTAAGGGACAGCAATTGTTAGGCTAATACCATATTTTCTATATATTTTCTCCTTTTCAAATCTTTATTCCCCACGCACAGAGATGCACTTTTTCCCTCACCGATTTTCCTTTTTCCTCCCTATATAAGCCCGGGGAAAGTGACCGCAGTGAAGGCTTTTGGACTGGTTAACACTTGATTAGTTGTGTCACCAGCAGCAGCAGCAGTCCCCCTTTTCTTTTCTGGCTTTTTATTTTTCCATTCTTGTTGATTTTTTTTTCTATTTTTTTTGTTAGTATATCCTGCCAAGGACGACAAGGCCCGTAAAGCTGCCGCCTGTCTCTTTCGGTTGCGTCTCTGTTTTTCATGTTACTGTCGGCATCATCAGCTCACTTGCCGGGGCAGGGACATGGATGCGACGCACTTCGACGACCTTTCATTATCTGTGCAGTCGTCGCCACCCACCGACACCCACAGCCTCCCAGTGCCACCCAACACGCGCCCTGCTGTAACCAAGTTTTGTTATTGTTGTTTGTGAGCCTTTGTCAACCGGGGCAAAAGGCATTGTTGTTGCTGCTGCTGCTGCTGTCAGCAAAGAGAAACCTTTTTTGAAAATTGCGTGAGTTAGTTGCAACATCAGAGGGCAGAGAGAGAGAGAGAGAGGGGGGGAGGAAGAGTTGGGCTGCAAGGAGATGCTACACGAAGGCTGCATCAGCGACAGGATCAAAGGAGCCAGCCAGTTTTTTTTTTTTTTTGCGAATGCCTCCTTCTACTTTTGCGTACTTATTTTTTGATATCCTGGAAGGGCTCCAAATTTTAAAGGTTTTTTTTTTTGGTTTTATTGTCTCTTAATTTATTAATTAATTATTGTTTATGGTTTCTTTAAATTTATATTTTTTAAGTTTAAAGTGTATCAAGTTTTAAACCCAACAGAGAGCTGTAGGTCTAAACACGTGTAAATAACTAAAGAAAACACCGATATGTCATAAATCGATAAAAATTTTAATATCATATCGAAAATATCAAGCACTTTGATATATCATGTCAAAAATAACGAAAACTTTGATATATCATATTGAAAATATCGAAGATTTTTGGTATATCATATCGAAAATAACGAAATCTTTGATATACCATATTTTTTAAAATCGAATAATATCGCATTTAATGTTGAAATAATGATATTATCGAAAACATATCAAAAACAATTGTATATACATTTTTTTTCTAATACCTTTATAGATTATTTTCATTCTACATATTCGTATAAATTACGATTTATAGAATCTAAAAGTATTGCAACGATCAAAATCGATTTATTTATTGATTTTTCTCTTAGAGTACTAGTAACATACAGATTTATCGATATTTTATGGTTGTAAAGCACATGAATTCTCAAATATTTCTGGCTAATATTGGTGATAAAGTTAGTTACTAATAGGAAAACAATGGCTGTATATTATCGATTAACCCAACATTTGTGTGTTTTTTATAACATTAATGTATTATTTTCCTTACATATTTAAAGGGTATCCCCAAGGCCTTGACTGGCTTAAAATCCTTTCATTTCTGATTCATTTTTTTGTGTGCGTTGTAAGTTTCTTTTTTTTGTTTTTGCCTACTCTTACATTTTCTGTCGGTTTTTTTCTTCTCATATTTTCAACTTTTTTCTTTTTTTTTTTTTTTTTTTTTGTTAGAATGAACTTCCCTACGGGTCGCAAAAGGAGAAGTGCGTCAGAAGTGCACTTCAGTTCAGCTGGCGGAGGGAACGCAATGTGCAACAAAAGTGTCCAGACTTGGTTCTTTTCCTACCACACTACCACCCCTTAACCCTCCCCCCTGGCCAAGCCACCACCCTACCCCCTTGACGTCATCGTCTTGGGCTTTGAGGTCCTTTGTAGTTTCGCCGACTCGGTTCCTTTGGCATTGCCTACTTGTAGGCGCACTAAAATGCGTTTATGCATAATTTTGCAGAGGGTCCTTCCCGCCCCCTTACACATCTCTACCTCACCTCTGTGCCACCTCTTTGCCAGCACTATTTTGAGCCTTTCGCTTTGACATTTTCTAATTGCAGGCGCGGCACCCCCCCGGCTTTGCGTCATAAATGATTATTAATTATTTTCCAAAGTCATACACAAAACAAAAATTAATAAACAAAAAAAAATCCAATTGATTTAAGGGTATTTATTAAGAATTTTTTAAGATAGATTTATGGAATTAAATCTGGAAATTAATGCAAAGAAATATACAAATAAACTGTATTAAAATTATATTTTTATTAATGTCCTATCGTAGACTAAAAATTTATTAAAAAAACAAACTAAAATTCAATGAAAAAGAACGCTTGGGAATGCTAAAGCAGAAAAACAGTATGTACTAATTTTGGATATTGTTTTACTCTAATATTTTAATACAAACTTCTAGTATATTTTAATTTAAATTATCTTGACTTAGATTAATAAATAAGTATATAAAAAAAGGAAAAAAATAATTAATAAGTACATAAAAATCAGGAAAAAATTCATGAATAACTATATGCAAATTTATGAAAAATAAAAGAATAAACCTTATACTTGCTTTTAAATAAATTTATCTTATTTCTTAATTAAGCAAATAACTATTATTATATTTTTTTTTTGTATATGCATCCTATTTTTCTTCCCTACCCCTCTGGACCCCTCTGCTCTTTGTGTGTTCCACATATCGATTGCATTTGGGTAAATGCCCAAGTGGCAAACCAAACACGAGACGTCAAAGGGTGAAGGGGATATGGGGCTGGGGGATGTCGCCTAAAATGCGTGCTCAAGTGTGTGCGAAAAGAAGAAATCAAACATATATATATATATATATGCACTCACACACACACACATGCATACATAAAATGAGAGGAAAATTTACATATACACACGCACAGGAAAAGAACTCAAGAGGAACTAGAGGAAAAGATTGTGAGGAACCCTACGCAAGTTTCCTTTGTGAGCCTTTGGATACCCCACACGACTCCTCCTTTATATATATATATATATATGTATATATATGTCTATGTATGTGTATAAATATATATATTTATATATATATATCAAGCGAGTTTACGGAGGCTTAACAAGCCAAAGGCAATTGCCAGTAGAAAAGATATATAGTAATTTTATTGAAAAATAAATATAAATTAAAAGTTAAAGCGCTGAAAACAAAAAATAAAAAATAAATATTTTTTGAATTGGTATTAAAGTTCAAATGATTGAATCATAAAGGGAACAGACTAAAAACATTTACAATTGTTTAATATGTAAACATAATATTTATGCAATGATAATAAAGATACAATACAAATATATATAAAATTCAGCAAAATATGCTGAATAAAATGTCGAATTCATTTAGTTTCATTTGTTAAACTGCTTTTAAAAAATTTTGTTAAGTGATACCACTATTTAAGCCAGCTTTAATGCTTTAATAAGACTCTAATAATAATAAATAAATAAATTATTTTAAAAATAATATTATTATATATTATTATTATATTATTATTATTATTTATTGTTGATCATCATCATTATCATGATTAAACTTTATTGTTCTTGTTGTTGGCGCACTGCCGCCTGTCAAAGTTGATTTGTCTCAACTGTCACTTCAAATAACAAAAGCCAAGAAAACAGGCTTTATAAGCCAAAGGATTAAAGGTCATACAGCTAAGAAAATAATACTTAATTAATTATAAATTCAAAATTAAATTCAATTTTGAATAACAACTCAACAAAAAATATGTTTAAAACATATAGCAACTAATTTTCTTAGTATTTTTAGTCATCTTAGTCATTAAAAACCTCCTCAGGGACTGCCTGAGGCTTACAAATTGGCAAGAAGGGGGCTACCCTTTCCGATCGCGTGCCCTGCTCATCAGCTCCACAGTTCCCCTACCTTCGATCGACCATAAAAAGGTGGCAGATGCAAAACGTAACCAAAAAAAATAAAAACAAAAACAACAAAAAGCTAAGAAAAAAGATAAACTCATTTTGCAGCGGCGACAAGTGCGCGAAAAAGTCCCGAAAACGCACGGAACATGTGTCCCCTGTCCATTCGTTTGTCATGTATGTGTGCATGTATATATGTATGAGTGTGTGTGTGTGGTATATCCCCCTTTTTTTTTTTTTTTGGCCATATCCCTGCCCCATGCTGTCCACACGGTTGTGTCGCGATGAACGCGATAACGGCAAAAGCGACGCCGGCTGCTCTCTCCGCCGGTGTCAACGTCGTGTTGTCGTCATCGTTATAGGAGAGGGAAACGGGAGCGGGGGCTAATAAACTCTCCCGTTTAAAATCTAGATATATAAATATATACATATATATATACCCTATATTCAAAATATCGCAAGAATAATCCTGATTATATTATTATTGATCTTGGTCTTAGAGTTAGTCAGCAGTCTTGATTTAGACTATTTCTAATCTGTTTTTAGGTATAATTAGTTGTATTATAGATATTATACTAGTTTGGTATAACAGGTAAACTTCTATACTTATATTTATTATATTTGTAAATACATGTAATATATAAAAGATATTAAAAGTATAAAGAACATGAATACAACATTAAAAAAATATAATTAATTGTTATACTAGTTTTGGTATAACAAATATACTTTTTATTTACATTTTTTAAAAATATATATAATAATAAAAGTGATAACAGTACTGCTTAAATATAAGAAATTGTTATACAAGTTTGGTAAAACTGTTAGACGTTTATATTTATATTTATTATATTTTTGAAATACATATAATAAGTAATGACAACATTTATAAGAGTCCTAACAAAGGATTTTATATTAAAGCTGTACTTTTTTTATTTCAGATAAATGTTTATCGAACAAATCGCAAATTTCTTAATCGACAAAATATTGCTATAAATCGATAATATACATACATATATCATATCGAGAATATCATATACTTTTTTATATAAAATTTTTAAAATTTATAGAAATATAATATTTAATAAAAGGTATATTGAAAGAAAAATATGAAGTTTATTTATCGAAAAAAATGTCGCGCTCAATATCATGTTATTGTCATATTATCATGTATATTAAATAATTCAGTATTCTATGTTAAAATATATATATTATGGCAAGCGATCTATAAAAAGTATTATTGTTTTTATATAGTATCGTTATATTGATATTTTCAGTCATCCCTAGTTAAATTTAAACTATAAATAAATTATTATACGTTTATTTTTAATATAATATATAGAATATAATTCAATAAAATGTATTTAATTGTCTTTGTATATTAACCAAATGTCTTTATATAAACCAAATTGTATTTTCAGCATTTTAGTGTATTTCAAAATTCGCTCTGCAAATATTTATTGTTCTTTTTGTACTACTTTTTTGGCTGATTTTTTTTGTTCAATTTTTTTCCTGCTGCAGTCCGGAAGTGCGTGTAACAGAGTGTGTGGCATGGTGTGGTGTGTGTGTGTATATATGCAGCAAATAACAAATAAAATGTCCCAAAAAAAATGAAGAAGGAAACACCAGACCAGAATGCAACAACACGGAAAACGAGCGCGAAAAAATGCCCAAAAAAGTGAGCTGCTGCTGCTGCTTCTTCCCTTCCGATGATGTTGATGTTGATGGTGATGATGATGGCTGATGAGCAGGGACCCCTGTGACCCCTCTGGTAACCCCCGTATTTCCTAAAACAAAACAACAACAACGAAATGGAAAGAACCTGGCGCGCGTTCCACTTCACAACGCACACACAGGGGCAAGAAGGGGTTCGCTTCGAGTTTCGAGTCTGAGTTTGAGTTTGAGTTTGAGTTTGAGTCAGGATGCAATTGCAGTCAACCCCGAAAAAATCCAACTTCAACAGGAGTAAGAAGAAGCAACCAAATTGCCAAAAATTACCGAAAAAGAGCCAGGGGAATTTGTGTCCAGACCGACAGGGAATACTCTTAAAGAAATTAATTAAAATTAAATAAGAGAAATATAAGTTTTATTTAACTCTATGAAGAATGTTGCTATAATTTTTAAAATCTCTTCAAAATGAACTGAAAAATATGCAACAAAAATTGTATATGCCAGTTTTCAGATAATTTTGTGCCAAAAATATTTTAAAAAGAGTTTAAGATTGATATATTAAATAAATAAATAAAAAGTATTTAAGTGACAATCAATAACTCTATGGAAAATGTTACCAAGACTTTTAAAACCTTTTAAAAAGGCATCCAAAAAAAGTTCTGTCAGAAAAGAACATTTAATTTTTTACCTAAAATATTTTAAAGCCTACATTTAGGCGTATTTTAAAGAGATTTCAAAATGTCTCCCCAATTATTTAGTCAAACCAAAATATTTAATTTCAAAATATACTGAAACTCCTCAAAAAGAGGCAAATACTCTACCCAAAAAATTGCAAGCCATTTAAAAAATACCCAAACAAAACAAAGTTTAAAAAAAAACCAGCACAAAACCGAAAGAAGTGATATATATATATATTTACATATATATAAATAAAATGTGAAGTGGCCTAACAGAAAGGGGGGGGGGGGGGGACTTCATTTCGTCCTGTTTCGTCCTGTTTAACCCTTTTTTCGCACACACCGAAAAATGCTACACGAGCGAAACACGAAAATGTGTTACAAACCAGGGACTCAGAACTCCGAGGGAATGGGGCAACCAGACAGACAGTGCTCTTTTTCTATATGTTATTATATTGGTTTTAACTTGATGTGTGTTTGTGTTTTCGGAAGGGGTTTCGAGTTCGGTTTTGCGACGGTTTTTGGGACGCTTTTTGGGAAGGTTGTCAGTAGGTTTTTGGTAGCTGTTCTATGGAGTTTCTCTGGAATGCAATTCAGGTCCCTTAACTTTCTAAATTACAAATTGTTCTCTAAAATGATTACAGGAAATGAAAATACTTGGCTTGGGAATTTAGAAATTAGATTTGCTATTAGATTTTTCTATTCCAAGATATGTTTTTGAGTTTCTTTTTGTTGCTTAGAATTGAAAAATTGAGTTTGAAGTCTTTTCTTAGTTTGGAAAATAAATAAATTGCATTTTTTAAACCTTTTCTATTTTTTTATAATACCAACATATTTTTTATTGTTTAAATTATAAACCCTGAAATTTTTAGTTTTATGTTGTCTCAAAAACATGTATATAATTCTATAATAAATATTAATATTATTCTATTAAATACCTCTACCTTAAGGAACAACAATAAATTAAGGCATAAATACAAATATGAAATATATTTGTTTCTAACTTTCACGTAGAAATCTTAAAAAGTTATAAAAATAGCATTAGTTTCAGTATTTCTTTAATTATAATTAAAAATCGGAATAAAATAAAAATAAAATCAACTAAAACTATTTTCTAAATTAAAAAAAAAGAATTCTTGTAAAGCCAAGCATAAACCCTTTAAAAGTAACCAATATTTTTGGGATTTAAGCTTAAGGTTTGGGGGTAGCACATGCACGCAGCCCTTAGCCCTCAGCTGCATTGCAGCACATCCTGAGGGGCGACCAAAGAGGGGTGTGTGTGTGTGTTAAAATTGGGACAAAACACACAAGAAAAATATATTTTTTAAAAATAAAATAAAAAACAGAGTAAACCGATATTCTCATGGTGCCATCATCATCATCATCATCAGGCGGGGTAGAGGCTTTATCATAACGAATAAAACTCGGAGCTACTTTTGTTTTTACTTTCGCAATCTTGGTTTTATTAGTATGCAATATATATGTGGCGCAGACTTCCCTCCCTCATTTGAGGGCCCCCCTTTATAACCCAACTTCACCTCCGCCTCTGTTTTTCTGCCTTTTTTTTGGCAATAAGCTTTCTTTTTTTTTATTTTACCCCCCAAATGCCGCAGGGTTGTATTTGCATTAGTGCTCGATGCAGGCAAAGGATAGCTATGCAATTTTTACCCTCATTCGCATTAAAGTCTCTGTGGTTTTTTAGACATTTTTTTTAGGTTTTTTTTTCTATTTTTTGTCTTTGCTTTTATTTCTATATTTTATGGCTTAACTTTGAAGTGATGCATTTGATGGGGGGAACAAAATAGACGATTTCTGGGTTTGAGTGTTCAATTTTAAATGAATTTCTAATGAGCTGATGTCTGTGATCGATGAGTTGTATTTTTTGTTTATTTTTTATACCTACGGTTATTCGAAGCAGGAAATGACAGTATTTTAAGCTCTTTGTCATATATATATATTTATATATAACATAATATAATATATTAATACCTATTATTATATATTATTTTAATGCAGTTAATGGCAGTTCAAGCTCTTTACTTTATAATATAAAGTTTATATGTATATATTATAATATTATTTTATTTATTATTATTATTATATTTTAATATAGGAATCATTAGTATTTAAAGCTTTTTATCATATTAATATATCATAGGTATAATATTATATTTTAATGCAGGAAAAATCTGTATTTGAAGCTCTTGATCATATCACAAATAATGAAATTATTATATTATATTTTAATGCAGGAATTATTCGTATTTAAAGCCTTTTATCATATACATATATGTCATATTATTATTATATTATATCATTATCAATATTATAAAATATTATATTATTATTATATATCATTATCATTATTATATTATTATTTTACATCATTATCATTATTATATTATTTTTATATATTATACATTATTATATTACCTCATTATCAACATTATATAATTATATTAAAATACTTATCCAAAACTAATCCTTTTTAATTCCATGATATTCAATATTTTAATCATATTTCTAGCATTCTTCTCTCGTAAATATTTTTTTTGTTTCCTCTCAACATAATGTATGTAAATTATTTTCTTACCACTTTCCCCCTTAGCAAGCCCCCCTTTTCCTTAGCCAATTTATTCCTATCTTATCCCAGTTGAAATCTTCCGCCAAAAATAAAAAAGGTTTTTCCCTAAAATTTCTGTAGCCTTGTTGCAGGTGGCAAACGTAAAATTTGTCGAAAATATAAATTGCATTTCACTTTAAATTTTCGGCGCGGCATTTCTTCAGAGGGGACAACGGACCCCCGCTGAGTTCCGATCCGATCCGATGCGATCCCATGCGATCCCATGCGATCCCATCCGATCCTTCTGTTTCTGTTCCTGTTCCTGTGCCATCGTCATCATCATCAGCATTTTCGGGCAACTCTGTTTGTCTGACTACGCTTTACGCTCTAAATACGCCAAAGATAATCAGCGAAAACAAACAGACGGAGGGTCAGGTGTATAAATTGCACAAATATATATATATCTTTATGTACATATCTGCATATATGTTTCCACATATCTCAACATATATCTATATGTACTTGTATTTGTGAATTTCAGGAATAAGGGGGAAAACTCCCTCCATGCCTCGTTGGCTTTACTGACATTTTTTTTATTTTGGTTCTTAGCATTTTTTTACATTTTTTGTTTCCATTTCTGCACTCGCTTTTTCGGGTTTTTTGACTGTTTTTGGGGTTGGTTCTGTTGCGTCTGTTTAGGGTCCCAAAATCGTCTCGAGGGGTTGAATAAAAATTATTACAAAAATAAGAAAAGCAACTGCCATGGTCTCTGCCTAAGAAATATGAATATATTTCTGGAGTAAGCTAAGCTCTTTAATACTTCATTTTTAAGTATATTTCCAGGAACAGAGAACTTAATAAGATATATTTCATACTATATATTTTTTTAGATATTTTGACACAGGAAAAAAATACAAATTTTAACTTAATTAAAAAGTATAAAATCTTCAAAATATAATATAAATATTTCTGGGGTAAGCTAAGCTTTTTTATACATAATTTTAAAATAAATTAGAAAGGAAATAGGCAAAAATAATGCTACAAATGCTATATTTTTATAGGTATTTTGCTACAACAAATAAATATTTAAGCAATTTATAGTTATTTTGAAAATGAAAAGAAGTTAAAAATTCGGAAAAATAAATTGTTATGAATATTTAAGCAATTATATATATTTATATTATTTTAGAAAGTTATAAATGCTTCAAGTGTTATTATAAAAAATTATTATGCATATTTCTGCTATAAGCTAAGCTCTTTTATATTTAATTTTTAAATATTACATTTAAAGGGAAATAGTCATAAATAATATACAAATGTTTTAAAAATTAGATTGCTTTCAATATATATTTTTAAGATAAATATGTCAGAATTTTATTTATAATTTTAATAAATAAAATGTTTGTTTAGACATGTGCATTTTATTACTGCAAGAACCCAAACTCTTTCATATTTAATTTTTACATTATTTAAAAAATATATATAGAGAAGGAAATTGGATTAAAATAACATGTTCTTCATAAACTATATATTTTAAAGGAATTTTTAATGAAAATAATGAATTTCTAAGAAATTTAATACTAAAACTATATAATTATTCGCGTTCTAAGCCATTTTTTTTTTTAATATATTATATGAAATATTAATTAAAACCCCATTTAGATGAAATTCTAATAATAAATCATATTTATCATTAGTTGAAATACTTTAAAATGGCGTTTTCTTTATATATCACATTTAATATTAATAAAAATACTTTTTAGTTTAAAACCAAATAATCTTAATTAGTAATGTAAATTAAGCATATCTTCAAAATTTCAAAGCTTTAGCTTATTGGGAAGCCAAGTTCCTTGAGGTTTTCCCAGTCTGTTGCTAAAATTGCGTAATAAAAGAGCAGATGCAAGGCCCACAAAAAAACACTAGTATAAAAAAGTAAAAAAAATACATGACGAAACCTGAAACGTAAAAAACAAAAAAAGAAATACAAAAAAAACGAGAAAAAAGAGAAGAATCCAAGAAGATGCTGGCGCATTGCGGTAGCATTGATTTAATCATCATCAATTATATGCAGCACCAGGTTAATATAATAAAAGCTTCTCGCCAGATTCCCCCATATATCTCAGCTCCCTCTTTGAGCCTCCTTCCTCCTCCTCCTACTTCTTCCTCCTTCCTTCTCCTTCCTCCAACTTCTTCCTCCTCCTTCTTCCCTACTCCATATCCATACATCTCTCAGTCCGGAGTCTCTTTCCGTTCGCTTCCTCTTTTGGGGCCTTCAGAGTTGTTGGCGCTTAAATGCAATTAACATAATGACAAGCAACACTTGTGCGCATGCGCGCATTTCACTTTATCCACCGAAAGAGAGGGAAACACACAGAAAGAAAGAGAGAGACGTATTCTAGAGAGAGATAGTAGGACAGAGAGACAGGGAGCCCCTTCTACTGGCTGTCAATAGTGCAAAAGATAATTATATCATAATTGATCTGTTGTTGTTGCTCGGTGGTTGGGACGGGGGAAAATAGGGAAAAACCGGTAGCCAAACCTGAAGAGACAAGGATCGTGGTGGCATTAAGCCAAAGGGGGAAATACTAGAAACACGGGACGGGGGGCTAGAAAAGGGGGATCACACACACACACACACACAAGATCGATGCTGGTCTCTTGGCTTAAACCTGACACTTGGCAAGCTCTTGGATGTGGCTCCGGGTTCTGACTCGATCGCTCACAGACCCACAAGGCGGGGGCGTTGGATACCTGGGACTCTTGACAACTTCAACTGTAAATAGATCTTGGGAAACTAATACAAAAAAAACTTGCAGAATCCCAGATTAGGCCAAGTTCTAGCAATTTAAAGCTGGATTTTTGGGATATCAATTATATTAAATACATTCTTAATTGTTCAAGGTTTAATCATATTTATAATTGTATTATTCTCATTCCATTTAATATTATATTTTATTTTTTTATATTATATTTTTTTCAAGGTTTAATAATATTTATAATTAATCTTATTCATTTTCATATGGCATTCACTATAATATTTAAAAATTATTAATTATTTTTCTTTGATGAATTTTATATTATTTATTTTATTAATATTTATTAACAGAGAGTGTGGTTGTTTTTTTAGATATATTTATTCACATTTATATTTATATAAATAATCATATATTTCTTATAAATTATCATATTGCGTTTAATAAAGTATTTTAAATTATTTTTTTTTAACAATTATTACATTATTAACTAATATTTGTATATATATTTTATAATATATTTTATTCAAATAATTTTTTCCCACATTTCCCCACTGAAAACAGCAATTAATCATAGCCGAAATCCCTGCCTGTTGGAAGCATTTAAGTGTGCTACATAAAAGTCCAAAGCCAACATGCATAGACTCGTGCACTTAATCATATAGAAAACGCAACTGTACCGCACACACACACACACGCAGCTTAGAGGCTAAATTGCCAAAAAACAAAATAAAATATTACAAAATAAAACCAAACAAAAGTTAAATAATAAATAAAAAAAAAATAAAGGAATAAAAGGAAAATGAAAATGCAAATAAAAATGAAAATCAAAAGAAAGAAGCTCAGAAACCAACAAAAGCTACCAAAAACAAAAAAAAAAACACAAAAAACTACAACAAACACAAGCCCGGCATAGAAGAAGCAGCTTAAAATTTGAACCCCTTTTTATACATATATATAATATATAAATATATATACTTTTTTTCGTATGTGTATATCTTTATGCATCGAGAGGTCCTTGCACAAAAACACACTCACTCACACACACACACAGAGAGGGAAAAAGTCCAGAAGCAGGACGGCGCTTGCACTTGGAAGGACCAGGGTTAAGGGGGCGAGACGATGGACGGCGCACACAAAGGGGGTTAAAGGGGGTGGCGACTGCAGCAGAGCGTCTGATTAATTGAAGTGCGAGTTTCGGCGAAATGCGAAAACGAAAAGAAACGAAAAACGAAAGCGCCGCCAAATTACATTTGCCCCTCCTTCCCACAGCCCCCTCCTCCAATGGGTTCCTCTCCCTCTCCACCCTAACGACCCAAATGCCACACACCGCCCGCCCCCTGCAACCGCAAGTTGCCTGCTTTTGCCTGCTTATTTTCTTGCCCAAAATACCCTTGCCGAAGGGTTAATAGAGATTTAAGGAGTATTTTAATAATATAATACTTTATTTTATTTTAAAATAAATAATATTTTAAAGTTAATTATAATATAATATTTATACTGTAAAATATATTTTATGGAGAAAGATCGGAATTGAAGGAACAAGGAACTGTAGAAATTATAAATTAATAGAAATCAAGTATTACCAAATCCAGAAATCCGATCGGAAGAGTTATTATCCTTTTTTTTACAAGAATCTGTTATAAAACTGTTATATCAACAGGTTTTTCTATACATTTAACACTCGAAATTAAAGTAAAAGAACTTAAAATTACTTTTTTCCTAGTTGGAAAAGTTCTTACTCTTATTTTATAAGAATCTGTTATACAAAGTGCAATATAATTTACGTATAAATGTAAAAATATATATGTATATGTAATAAATAGGTTTAAATTTTGATCAAAATTGTCTTTCTATAACCTTAATCTGGCAAGGAAACGAAATTATTTTAAAATACCAAGTATCTGTTACAAAACTGTTATATCAAGAGTGTATTCTCTGCATTTTAAACTGCTGAAATGTATTTAAAATATTAAGATAAAGGGTATTCCAATCTTCGACTCCTGAGCCCCCTGCCTGCCTTTCTTGTTGTTTTTACTTTCGCCATTGACATCACCCCCTCTCTCCCTGTCTCGGTCTCCTGTCCTAGCCCTGTCCCCTTCCCCTCTCCCTGTCCCTCTGCCGCGGTTGGTCGTCTGTGTCCTGGAACATTTAACGGCATTTTTCTTCCTTTTTTTTGTTCGTTGCCTTGCACTTATTTTGTCAAATGCAAATATAGACGTTTTTATACATATATATCTATATATATTTACATATTCTATATATATATATATATATATACGTACATTGCGGCGCAGACAGACAGTAAAAAAGGGAAAAGGCAAAAGAAAATCTAGCCGAAAAAAAGTAGAAGCAACCGAAGCCGAACTTGTTGAGGAAATCTAAAAAATTTTGTTTAATTTGCTGCAGTTTTTGCCAAACAGGCGACAGACGATGGACGATGGAGGGAGGGAGAAAGAGAGGGGGAGAGCAGGGTGAAGGGTGGATGGAGAGGATATTGAATCCAGCGGGGCGTATGCGTAATATTTTTGTTATACGTATGTAGTTCTTTTTATATTGGGGCCATTTGCCGTCTGGATTATATTGATTTGTCTAGACAACGGCAAGCCAAGAGCCAAAAATCGGTTTTGGCTGGCAAAAAATAAATATATATATATATATATATATATATACAGCTTGGCTCTGTATAAAATATCAAATATTTATTACGAATTTTTTGCTGGTAATAAAACAAAAAACAATCCTACGGCTTGTACTAGAAATATTTCTATAAATTTGGTAGCGAGACTTTTCTTACCGGGAAAACTTAAATATGACTTAAAAAATTTGTAAATATGATAAGAATTCTAGTTTTATATATTTAAAAAAAAAATAAGTCAAAAAATGCTGATAACTATATATAAAAATATAATAAGACTATTTCACATATTTATAAATGTAAGTGAGCTATGAAAATAATTATAAATCTATATTTAAAAAATATTAAAAAGATTAGTTGATATAAAAGCATTTCTTAATACAATTTGGTTAAAGAAAAGAACCCTTCTGTGGCCTTGTGTTTTATATTTTTTATTAATTAACTTATTTTAGCTGTTATTAGTATTATTTTTAAATATATAAATTATTTTTTAATCCTTATCCTTTCCATAAATACACTTTAAGCCACTTTTAATTAAAGTACTCGTTTAAGTTTAAATATATAACATAGCATGTGCAATTTTTCAGCACATTAAATGCCATTAATCACAAGGTGGCTCAACTCACTCAAACAATTACCAGCACATAAATATTTAGGCTTAAAAAAAAAGAAAAAACCCACCCCAATGCTGCATAATTGTGTTCCCTTTTTTACCTTTTGGCCATTTTTTCAATTAATGCTACTCAAATTATACGAGAGAATCCGGCAACAATGTTGCACCTTATTCAATTCAAAAAACTGGAAAAAACGATGCACAAACGAAAAAAAATATAAAAAAAACGCACGCAAGCCATTAAAAAAAAATATAGTACGAAAAAGAGGCAAACAAAAAAATACTATAAAAAATGGGGAAAAAACGAAACAAAACAGGCTGACTTGAGGCACTTAAAACACCCGAGACCCCATAATGAGTTAATAATTTCAGCCGACCGGCAGTTGCTCATTAGTTGCACTCACAGCCACTCACACTCACGGGCAAAATAATTAGAAAATAAAAAGAAACAAAAACACACACATAAATGAAAACTGTTGCACATAAAAAATACGAAATAAGAAACAAAACAAAAAAATAACACTAAAGCAACGCAATTACGTGTATTGTAAATGCATTTTTTTTTCTGTTTGCTTTTCGCGAAAAAATGTAACTCATTTAAATGGCCCAAAAGTTTGTTGCAGCTTTTTGAAAATCAATTTTCAAAGTCACAAAATGAAACATAAAACATAGTTGCCACAGAAAAATAACGCAAAAATCAAAATCAAGGAAACAACTTGCCTAGGGAATAATAATATTTCTTATAAATATTTATAATTGCGATAAAGCTGCGAGACAGCCATGTGGGAAAGGTTATAAAAAAAGGTAGAGACGAGGCGCATAGCTAGACAGTGCGTTTCGGTGTGTTAAAGCCTGTGTTATATTTAATTGATATCTTTCTCCATCTCTTTATATTATGTAGTAGGATAAAACGTTATTAATTCTTTTAGTATCAAAGTTTTACACATTAAAACAGTTTACATTCCCTATTTTATCTAAACAAAAATATACCGTTATTATAAGACTTAGAAACTCTTTAATAAAATGCTTGAGATCGTTATAAAATAAACTTTATGAAAATTTCATTTTAAAATAAAATAATTACTAACTAACTTGCAACAAACACAAACACAAATATATACATATACAAAAATGATGATGAACTAAGCAAAGAGATGGCGCCTCTTAGTGGCGCCGGAAGTTCCGCCAAGTTTATCTTTCCGCTTTTCTAAAACTGACTTGGCATTTAGTTAAATATTATTGCTTTCTTCTTTTTGTTCGTTTGGCAATTAATTGATTGGCTTTTTCTTTTTTATTTCTGTTGATATTTGCAATTTTTTTTATAATTATTGTGTGGCCCAGAAAAATGCATTTCCATTTTACATATTTGATAACAATTCAGCAAATTTCCCTTAAAGCGCATCCGGTTTGAACGGGAAGTGCGACGCCAAAAGAAAGGTTGAAAAAAATAAGTCAAAAAACTGATTCATTAGCATATATTATAGTTATTTTTTAAGAAATAATCGAGTTAAATGTCGATTAATATTTTTCAAAAGTAAATATGTTAATGGGAGAAATATATATTCATTTTGTCATTGTTATAAGACCATCCATAGTTTCTTTTTTTAATTTCCTTTTAAAGTATTTACAATATTTTACAGATTATTTTCAACATCAATTTCGCCAGAAATAAATATCTCACTATTACTACCACGTTTTAACTTCCACAATTATTTTGTAAAATAAAGCTAAGCACTTAATCATTTTTTAATATATTTTAAAGACATTAAATTAATTTTCCTTCTAATTTTAAGTCATAAATTTCATCTCCAGTTTATTTAGACTTTAAAATACAAAAAACTTCATGCAGTTTCTACCTGACACTTTCCTTTCCTCTCACTTCGCTCTTGCCACTTTGGCCATTTACGGCTAAGCCAACTTAACACTTTTATTATCAAGTAGCACTTGATGTTCGATTTAAGCCTACGCACACACAATATACTTTTTAATGCAAAAAAAAACTGAGCAAGAGTTTAAAAAGTTGATACATTTTATAGTTTTTTTTTATGTTGCTTAAATAAAAACTCACCATAAACGCCAAACACCGCAGTTTCAAGACGTTGTTCTCGTTCTTGTTGGTGTAATTGTTGTTGCTTTTGTTGTGGATGAATTTGTTGTTGGTATTTTTGTTGTTCTTGTTGCACTTGTGGCTTGCATTGAATTGATGTTGGATTTTTTCAGAATTTTGCCTTCAATTTAATTTTTTCTTTCTCTTTTATTTTATTTGATTCGCACAAAATGTTCACTTGGAAAAAATTGTTTTCAATTTTGGTTTGTTGGTGTTGTTGTTTAACAAAATCAAATTAAGTTTAAGCATAAAACCTTTTGTTGGTCATAAAAAACACAACCTTATAGCATGCCGATAATGGGGAAAATATTGTTGTTGTTGTTGAAGGTTATGGTGAAATGAAATGTTTATTAGTTTTTTTTTTAGTTTCGTCGTGACACTTGCCAAAAAAAATTATATATTCTATATATATATATTTTATGAAGAAGAAAAACACACACAAATTAATTCAGAGGGCTTCAAATCGAAAGAGTTGTAAGTTTCTCTAAAGTTCTTTGCTAATAGTTGTTCACACACACACACGTCGGTTTGTTTCATTTGGTTGTTGTTGTTGATTTTGTTGTTGATGTTGTTGTTGTTGATCCTGCTGGTGTTGTTTCTTCTGCTGTTGTTGTTGCTGTAGCTGTTGTTCTTGATTTAGTAGTTGTAGTTGCAATTGTAGTTGTTGGTGTAGTTGTTGCCGTTGTTGTTGTTGTTGGTGTTGTTGCATTGTTGAAAGCAGCCGAAAAAAATTACGTTTTCTTTTTTTTTTAAATTTTTCTTAAGGACTTTCTCGTTTAAAAACTTTTCTTTTCTTATTTGCTCATTATTTCGCTTTTATTTGATAATAATATATTTATAAAACATTTTTGTTGTTGTGGTTGCTTTTGTTGTTGTGTTTTGAGTTTATGCCTGCAAGAGGATAATGATATTTAATATAATATGGAAAGGAACTTGCTTAGCCGACGCTTGAACACTAGAAAAAAAATGCAAAAAAAAAGAAATAAGGAACGGGAAAAAAGTTGAGAATTATAGTTTGCTTCTGCGATGCTTAGAGAGACAGAGACGGAAACAGAGACGTTGTTCTTTCACCGTTATTAAAACTCACAACACACGAAACGCGCGCGCCAAAAGTCCTGACAGTTTTTCTTATTTTGGATACATTTTGGTTAAAAAAAAAATCTGATAAATCTATTCAAAGGGATTCAAAAATATTAAAACAACTATAGATTATTATTATTAAATTTGATTTATTTTTTGTTATATCCGTTTTCAACCAAAATAAACACGAACGAACGTATGAAAGTGCCTGCAAGAACTGCAATCGCATCGCGTGTGAAATCTCTGCGAAAGTCCAAAGCCGACAGAGCCGAAAAAGCATGGCCAAAAACCCAAAAAAGCCCAAAGAGAATTTTGCGCCGAAGTAGAGCGAGAGGCAGAAGAAGAAGCACCAGCAGCAGCGCAGCGACGCCAACAGCAGCAGCGACTGCAACGCCGACGACAGTGCTGGCCACGAACTCGGCGCTTCGTGCTCTTTCTTCTTTTTTCATATTTTCCTTTTTTTTTTTTGCAGCCGAATGGCTCGCATGGAAGATGACTATTCCTATGTGTGTGTGTGTGTGTGTGTGCCGGTATTGGTGCTAAGAGCGCCGCACGCGCTTCGTGGAAGAGCAACACAAAGGAAAACGCAGCGACTGCAGCTTGAGTTCTTTTCTAGCTCTCTCTTTCACTCACAAAAAAAATGCAACTCAAAGGCTACGCTCTTTCTTAGCCGCTCTCTCACTCGCCCTAGCTTTGTGTTGCTCTTTGGAGTGGACAATGCGGCGTATGCGTAATCTAGCCGAAATGCAACATATCATAGCAAAGGGCTAAGAGAGAGAGGGAGAGAGAGAGAGCGAGGGGGAAAAGAATATTGCACTCTGCCATATGTTAACCGCAAAATAAACTAAATTAAATATTATAGTTTTTTCAAATAAACTTGAATTTTGAGTTTAAATATTTATAGTTAATGTTGTTTATTAAATTTGATATTTACAAGTCTAAAAACTTGAATAGAATGTTTAAATATCCATAACATAATTTTAAAAACATAGAAATATGGTTTTTTTTAGCTATTTAAATTTGTTATATATTGAAATGTATAATAACAAATTAATATTATATTCAATTAATCTTTTAAAAAATGTTTACTTCTTGAAAAGAACAATGCATTTTTTTTATTAAAACATATTTACACAAAATATAAAAACTGAACTAAAATACATTCTAAGCATTTCTCTAGGTTTTCTGTTTAAAACAGCGTCATTTTTCTTTGTTTTTTTCGGGTTAACTATCACTTGAAGCTCTTTTAAAAAAGATACATGTATGTTTTTATATAACATTTCTTTTCCAAAATCCTAGTTATTTAAAAAAAAACCTTCCCTAAATCCTAAATAACTTATTTTTTATTATAAAAACACCCCTCCTTATGCCTTTAAAACTTTTCCGTCGGCAATTAGTTACCGATTTTAATTTTCTCAACACACTAAACTCGTTAGCATTTTCACACAATTCACAAGATTCACTAGAAAACCATATAATCCTTTTGTCTTTTGAATAATAAAGCTGGAAAATATATTAATGAATAAATATTTCTAGATTCTTATTTAAATTAATATATTTCCTAAGTGATCTTCTTGGACTTCCTTTCTTTTTGCCAAATAAACACTGTGTCTTCTCACTTTTTTTATGAACTTCAATATAATTGATCAATTATTTAATACACAATTCAATTCAATTTACATGTGATCCTCTGGAAAAATCTTTAACAACTTGGAAAACTATTTGAAACAAGCATAATTTTATTATAACATTTTTGAGATTTGTTTGTCCTGTTTTTATTTTGAAGTTGTAATACAGCAATGGCTTTTACTTTCTCTTACTTCAAAATGTAATTTTTGATATCGTTTTAAAACCAGATTTTTAAGTTAAATAGAAATATTTTTTTATTATATATGTATTATTTTTAAAACTCCAAAGGATAGGCTTGAGCCAACAAGATGGTAATTATTCCCTATATCACAATATAGTAGGTATGTAAATTCACATTTAAAAATCATTTTCAAGTGCCACATTTTTTATCTCAAAGTTATTAAAAATTCTCATACTCTAAAAATTTTCTATATTTACTGAAGTTCACAATCTCAAAGCTCTCAAAATTCTTAAAATTCTCAAAGTTCTTCAAGTTCTCAAAATTATACAAAGTTCTTAAAATTCATAAAATTTAACTTTCTAAAAATTATTTTAGTTTTTTTTTTCTTTTTAATGTACAAATGTTTACTTCACTTTTCTAAGACTTTAATTATATATTTCTAAGACACCAATTTCTTTGATTACAATTAACCCCAAAAAGGATGGACACAGTCTTTTGTTCTAAGTAATTAATAAAAGCATTTTATGTAAATTTTAAACATAAAAAATATTTAACATCCAAAAATTCCTTGAAAAATTATATCACACATTTTTTTTTTTATATGCAACCTTAAAACTCCTCAAAGATATATTATTTTGAAACTCAGTTAAGCATTAAAAAATCCCTGCAAGTGATCTCAAGATCAAGGACACTTCAAAATTCCTAGAGAAAAATCCTTATGTGATTTTTGTTTTTTTGTTATTGAGAACACTGATAAACACTTTGTTTTTAAATATTTCATAAATATCTCTAAAAAATTCTGGCTGCAGTTTTCACTTTTTTCCAAGAGATATATTTGTTGTTCAGAAGAAGAAAAAAAAACAGAAACAGGATGCAACACCAGAAAAAAATAGATATGATTTTTTACGCGGCGCGAGGTTTTATTTTATTGGGAGATGAAATTTAAAATATACAATTTGCATATTTTGTAAATATCTTTTTAATAATTACTTTTGATTGGAATTATGGATTTTTTTTGTATTTTCCTTTTATGGAATTATTGGTTGTATGTTGGTGTGTTGTTGTGATTGCTGCTGTTGGTGTGCTGTTGTTGTTGTTGTTGATGTTGATGTTGTTGTTGAATCAGTTGTTGCAATTTGCAATTGTTGCTGCTGTGTTTTTTACTATTATGATTATTCGTATTATTATTATTTATTATTTGTATTTTTATTTTTTTATATTTTTATATTTCTTGTTTAGCCGAGACAGAGAGAGAGAGATTGGATATTCTTCCGCGAATTGCGTACGAACGCGACAACGTGCGGATCTGTTATGATTCAATACGTTTTCGATACGTTTCGTTTCGTGAACGTTTCGCTTACGTTGCCGGACACCAACACCAACACCAGCGCACACATGCACATGCACACACATCCAGTGTGCACCCCCCACCCCCCCACAAGCACACACTCACTCACTCACTACTCACTACAACGCAGAATGCAAAAACGAAAGAAAAAAAATAATAAAAAAGAATATGTAAGTTCAGTCGCAAAAAAGCGAAAAAACTCCACTCCACTCGAAACGTGAGCTTCTCACTCACTGCGCGAACTCCTCAGCACACACACACACACACCGCTAGCTGGTACTCCTACTCCCACTCCACCTCCCCGCCCCACCTCCTACGGCAGAGCGAAGAGTGCAAAACGCATTTTGCATGTGTGCGCGCTGCGCTGCCGCAGCTGGCCGCTGACAGAGCCGATGCCAACGCCGGCAGAAGCTGCTCTTGCAGTTTTTCTGCGAAACACTCACTCGCTCGCTCTCACTCGCGTGGCTCTTGCTAAGCTCCCCAAACGAGCAAAGCCTTTGGGGCCCAAGAGAGGGAGAGATAGAGAGCAAAGAGAGCCTAGAACTTTGAGTGGATTCGCAAGGAAGCGAAACTATTTTAAGATCAGATTTTTTTGGGGGGCTCTTTTTGGGCATATTTTGGGGGGTTTGTTGGTTTTTATTTTATTTTTTCAATATTTTATTTAAAGGAATTTTAATAAATTATTTAAATTTTTTTCTTGACAAATTAGTTTTGATTTTTTAGGGCATTGGGCTTTTTTTCATTTGGTTCATTTTTTATGTTAAATTGAAAAAGGGTTAAGTACCAAAATTCTTAGATTTTTGGTTGGACCTTTTGGAGCTTTTTCAATATTTTTTCAACGATTTGTATACATTTTTTATTAATTTATAGTTGTATTTTTATAAAAAGAAATATTTTTTCAACGATTTAGTAGAAGTTGGTTTTTTTTTTTAATAATAATCATTTAAGAAATTATATATTTACAAAAACTCTTTTAAAAAATTTAAAATGTAATAATAATTCGATGATTTGAAGAACTATTTTTTAAATTTTATCCAGAAAACTGCTAAATTAGTTTTTTTAAGATTTCGATCATTTTTTTAATTTATTTGAAAATAAAAACTGTGAGTTCAAAATATGTAATTTTATAAATCTTATGCAAAAAATAAAAGAAAAATATAACTTGAAGAAGTAAATAAAGGAAATTAGAAAGAAAATTGATTTTGTTTTAATTATTCTTTGGTTTGTTATGAAAATAATGTTTAGTATAAAAAACTTTTGTATGTGTTACCCAGAAAATAAATAAATAAAAAATTAATAAAAATGCACAAGTTGTCTAGATAAAAATTATGCATAAAACTAAGTTTTTTATTTAGCTTTAATTAAAAATTTTCCTAGGTTTCGTGGGTTCACTTTTTACTGATCGTGCACTGCCCTATAATTAAATATTAAAACAAATTCCTCAACATGAATTAGTTAAATTATTTTGACACGATTTGTAGTTTTATTTGTTAATATTTCCATTAGAAAAAATACAAAGAAGTACAAGGTTAAATAAATACACATTTAAATAGTTTAATCAAGTAAATGCCGCGTCAGAACTTAAGGAAAAACTTTATATTTTCCAGGTATTTTCCTTTGACAATCATAATTAATATTTTGTATTATTATCACAATTATATATTATTTTTCATATGATTTTTTATGGGTTTTATAGCAAAGGGAAAAGGAGACAGAAGTGGAGAAAAAGAGAGGGGCAGGGTAGAGATTTTCCGTGTGAAGATCTGGCACTGAAAAAAAAAAACAGTAGAAAGAAGAATTTCGAGCAGAGAAAGTAAAGTTGATTTCATCACAAAATTATCTTCTTTTGAATTTTTTTTTGAGGGTTAAACAGTAAAAAAAAAGTGATTAAAGAAAAGCCACGGATGACGGAATTTTGTGCGGAATTTTCAATTTCGAGTGTTTGAGTTTTGCTCGATTTTTCTAGATTTTTTTATTAATTTTTTTTTTCGTATTTTTTAAAGGCAAAATTATACAAATTTGCTGGAAAATATTTCGCGAATTTTTAGCGCTGCGATTCTCTGCGCTTTCTGCACTCACACACGCGAAGCGACGAGGAGCAAACGAGACAACCGAATGAGCAGACCAACTGACTGAGAATTTTTGCGAATTTTTTGCAACAACACAAGCCGCCGCCGCCGCTGCTGCTTCTGCTGCTGCTGCGTTCCCCCCATTCGTCGTCGACGCTGGCAGAGCGGCCAACGCCGGCAGCGGCAGAGGCTGGGCTCCAAACAAAAGCAAACCAAAAAAATAAAAATATAAGGAGAAACAAGGCAACATAAAAAAAAAACATGTAAGAAAGATGTGTTGGAAAAACAGTAAAAATTGAACAAAAAAAAAAAAGAAGTCAAAGAAACTACACTCACACGCACACACACACGACCTGCATTGGTCAGAGTTTCAAAGTTTTTTCGGGTAAGAGCGAGAGAGCAAGAGAGATCCCTCGCTTCCCGCTCGCACGCTTAGCAACATGTTGCCAGCCGCAGCAGGCAGGCCAGGCCGGCCAAAGAAAAAAAAAGCCACGCACACACAAAGAGCCCCAAGAGAGAGAGCGCGGCAGCGAGCGAGCAGCAGCATATGCGAATTCTTCTTCGCCTTGTTGCGAATTCTCTTTGATTGCGAATTTTTATCAGCTCACTCACTCACTCTCCCGCACACAAATACACCTGCGTTACCGCCGCCGCCGCAGCCGAGGCTCTTTTTGGCGCTATCGCCCTCCCTCTTTTCTTTCACTCGCCCGCTCTCTCCCTCTCTCTCTCTCTCTCCTTCTCTCACTCATCGCAGAGATCCGCTTAGTTTTAATTATTTTTTTTTGTTTGTTTTTTTTCGCACACATGGAACTAGCAGAAGTTTTTTTGCGAAATCAAATACAACAATAACAAAAATTTGGCGAAAGAAGAGGAGCAGCAATAGCACACAAAAAAGATAACTTGACGAGCTTTGAGTTAACAAGAAAAAAAAGAACAGGAAAAAAAGAAATTGATTTGGCAAAAAAAAATTTGCGCGCTTTTTTGGGAAATAGAGAAACAGCAAATTGATTAATCGCATTTCTTTTTCGCCGATCACTGATATTAGCAGATCAATATTGGGTTCCAAAATTAGCATAATCCCTTGTTCTGGGGGAAGAGAAGTTAGAGCTACAAATATTATTAATTAATTTAACATTTAATTAAAGCAGGAAATAAATATTAACATAAAGCAAAATAAAAATAATATATTATAATAATAATATTATGCTATTTACGTGCTTAAATTAAGAACAACAAAGGTAATTACAGTTAATATTATATTCAGCTTAATATTACATATATTATTATATTATTTATATATTTATTTTTAATATTTAATATTTACATTTACTTGCATTTATTAATAAGCATTTTTATTCATTTGCTTTAATAAGTAATATTTATTTTTTTTATTTAATTAAGCTTCCATATTTCCTTTTAAATTCAATTTTCATTAAAGGTGTTACGTGCATTTTATGATTTAAAACGTTTTATAAATTAATTTATTCATAAATAAATTATAGAATTATTATTTTTTAACATAGATTTAACATATAATTTTGAATTTATTTTTACACATTACATTTTTATTTTATTTTCTATTATTATTATTTTTTAACATACATTTAAAAAATATATTTTTGTATATTAAGTTGTTATTTGATTATTAAGTTTTTCATTTATTTTCATAAATAATACACAATTATTTAAAACTTATGTCAGGTATTTTATTAATAAGCAAAAGCTCTCGAATAATTTCAAAATTCTTTTTAAACATTAGTGAAATTATTGAAATAAAAAATAATTTAAATATTTAAAAAAGACTACAGTAAAAAAAAAAACCTACAACCCTTAGTTGTATTTTTCCCGCTTTTAAAATAAATATAAAAAAACAGCCAGTGACAGTTTTGCACGCACTGTAAAAAGCTTTTCAACCCCTAAACGATCGCCGCAGCTGGAAAGCCAACGATCAAGCTAAGGGCTGCAAAACTGTAAACTCAAAGCTTTTGCGGGCAAAAAAGGGAAAGAAAACAAAAATCGCAATACCCACCCCCCTTAACCCCACCCCTCTGTTTCTCATGTTTTGTTTTTGTTTCCCTTTTTTGCACTTTCATCGTTGGTTTTGTTTTTATTTGCGAATTCGTTGTTTGCTCAATAAAATCGAAAATGCGAAGCCAAAAAATAAAAATATATAAGTATATATAAATCAAAAATAAAAGAAAAACGCATTGGGTGGTAGAAGAGGGTACAGGCGGGGGGTGTGTTTCTAGGACTTTTCTGTCTGCACGCAGTCGCCACACACACACACAGAAACACTCGAATAACACTCTGTGTGTGCCAGACATTGACTTCAAAAAAAATACAAAAAAAAAGGGAAAAACAAAAAATATACGAAAAACGGCGACAACAACTCTATGCCTATGTTGCACCACCCGCAACCAAAAAACAACAAAAAAACAGCCGACAGGACGCAATTTTCCACCCACACACACACACACCCACATACACTTACAGGCACGCAGACAGGACTTCGACTTCGTCTCTGTTCGTTCGTCCTCGTCCTCGTCCTCGTCGTCGTCGTTTTCTTCTCCTTCTGCATCTTGATATTTTTTGTGTCTGCTTCTTTTTTGTTGGCCCTGCGTTGCCAAGGGTTTCCTTTGTTCCTTCAGCCGCCCGAAACCACCCACCGTGATCCCACCCCCAAGGCCGCGCCGACCCAAGTCTGTTGCACTCGCAAAAAGGACGCGAGCGACCCCAAAACAACAACAAACAGAAGCGTTAAGAGTTGGGCGGGGTGAATGTGGGGCCAGGACAACGAACCCCGGGATACCCTTCATGCCAAGCAATTGCTGTTCCCCAAAAATATATTAACATAATAGTTTTAAGGTTCCTTTAGGCAATACTGGACATCCAGGAGACTCCCATCAAGTAACAAAAAAAAATCCTTTCCAACTTAAAAATACCTAAACCTTATTTTTTATTTGGTATTCATAAAATTTTAATTCCTTTGAGTTATTTCAAACAGAGAATTACTTTCCCAATACTTAATAACCAAAGCTTAGCTTATTATCCTTTTCACAGTCTGGACTCCAACCCTTGAGAGCCACAGTTTGCAAAGAACTGAGGCCAGTGTTATTTCCTGCTCCACATCGTGTTAATTTTTTGTAACTTATAAAACATATAGTATTTAAAACAAGGTATAAACAAAAAATAAATTAATTTTAAAGCCCACTTGAAATAGCTATAACCCTCAGGAATGTCTGTACCAAATTTGGTAGCTCTAGCCCTAATGGTCTCCGAGTTACAGCCTCCTAAACACCCCGCCAAGGACATGTCTAAATCGATGCGCCTGCTGGGGCTGATCAAGAACCCTCAATGGGGGGACAAAATACCGTTGTATGCTACGGATAGCGGGTGTAAGCACACAAACAACTACAACAACAACGGGTATAATGACTAACGGATACTTTTTGCCTCACGTTTATTTTTTTCGTCCTTTTCGCTTGTTGTTTTTGTTTTTGCGTGTGCGTCTAACCCTCGCTTTTCACCGCCCCTCACCCCTTCTACCACACCAATGTGTTTTCTTTTTTTTCGGAAAATCACTTGTTCCTGCCCTTCGACAGCAACAACAAAAACAAACAAACAAATAAAGAAAGCAAAAGGAAAGCGGCGCTTCGTTTTGTTTGTGTTTTTGCCTTATTTGTTTTGCTCGTTTTGTTCGTTGCGTTTTTTTTCGGACTCAAGAGCGGAGCGCCTTCTCTCTCTCTCTCTCTCTCTCTCTCGCGTGGTCTCGCTCTCTCTTCCACTCGTTTCTAGCTCTCTTTGGATGCATTCTCGTGCTGCAGGCGAAGAAGAGCGCACGAATTCTGATTGGTATTGTTGCTGGCAACAAGTTCTCCTTTGGCAACATGTTGCCAAGCGTAAATTGAGTTGGGGAAAAATGAAATGGAAACTTGAAAGAAAGTTTGAAAAGTTTATTTTGTGTTATTATTTTATTTTGGAGTTCTTGGATTTTCTTCAAATTGATTTCTTATAATTTGAAAGTAAAGGAAACTGACAAAATGTATTCATTTTTAATATTTTAAATTTTGAATTTGTATTTTTGAGTTCTTTTATAATACACTCAACGAATTTATTTATTTTATCATAAATTATTATCATAAATTACTTTAATTAATACAAAAATCACGCAAAAACTTTCTGATTTATTCACATGACTACAGCCTTCGTTATTTGTACTTAAAAATTGGTTTTTAGCATATTTTCGAAGAAACTGGGAAAATATTGAAAACTGACTCTGTTAACGGGAGTTTTTTTTATAAATATTTATGCTCAATTTTTTCTTTAAAATTATAATTCAAACTTAAAATATTTAAATATAAAAACCTTCTGTCGTGAATTCTTATAAACTTCACCAATCATTTGCTTAAAAACTAAAATACTTGTATAAAAATATATCTTTACGGGATGAGCGTAAATTACTTTCCATTTCAAAATGCTTACAACCCTCTAATAAAATACATAAAAAACAGGCCACAGAAAAAACCCCTAGAAAACTACGCCATGTTTTTGTAACTATGGCAGGCAGTCGCTATTGTCGGCCATTAAAAAAAACCAAAAGACAATTATTTAGTGTTAAAAGAGTTAAAATATATGATTATTAACTTTATTAAATTTTATAAGAAGGAATTTGTATCTTTAAAATTAAAAAGAATCATAAAATTATGAATTTTCAGTAAAAGCCAAAATGCACAATTTCCCTTATTATTTGTTTCAATTTTCTTTTAATTCTTTCTTTTACATTTTCAATGAATTGAAAAACACAAATTAAACTCAATAACTGATTTCTTTTTCTTCCTTTTCCCCTTTGCTTCAATTGAAAATATATTCGTGTAATTTCTCCCTTGAAATTGTTTGCTAACGTTAAATGAAATCTGAGAATCTCAATTTTTAGAGAAAACTTTGTTTCATTTACAGTAAGAAAGCCTTGGAAAGCCTCCCCAATGCCCGCCCACAAACCCCACTATCGTCACGCTCCTTCAAAGATCAGCTGTCGCAGTAAAAAGTTAGCCATAAACAAACATAAAAAAAAAGAAAAACAGAAACATGCACTAAAACAGCTGCAACTCAAGAGCAAATAAAGGTCGCCGGCCCCTCTCTCCCACACACCCCCTTACTCACACTCCTTCGTCTTCGCCCCTCTCCAACGCCCACCACACACATCGATTTGGCTGCGTAAGGAAAAGCAGCGCAGTTGCAGCAGAGAGTCAGGTTGCTCGTTCTCGCTCTCGCTCCCACCTCCCTTGCAAGCGCTCTCTTCGCCACCGCTCACCCACTCACACCCTCTCGCTCTGGCTTGTGGGCTGGGTTTAACTATCGTTGCCCAGCCTAAAAACAGAGATCGCACAAGTGTGTGTGTGTGTGTGTGTGTGTGTGACTGTGCGAGATAAAAACAAACAGCAACAACTGCAAAAAGGGCAACAACAGCAAGGCAGCCATATGCATAACACACTCACGCTCGCACATGCATAGGCCGCCGCAATGCAATCGAGCGAATACGAATGATAAATAACGTGTGTGCGAGCGAGTGAGAGGCTCGTGCGTTGTTGTTGCTGTTTTTTAGTTTTCTGCCTTTGCGCTGTTTTTGTTGTTGTCCTCTTGTGCGTCCATTGGGCATTGCATTCGATGTGTGCTTGTGTTTGCCTGTGTGTGTGTATGAGAATGTCAGTGTGTGTGTTCGTTCGGACAGCCTCTCTTTTTAAAAACGCATAAATGTTGATTACACCAACAAAAAAAAAATGGACAATTTGTTGTTGTTTGCTGTTTCACTTCTTTTTCGGACTTTTCCTTGCACGTTTTTGTGTTTGTTTGGTATGTTTCTTTTCTGCCTGTATAAGACTTTTAAATATTTCGCACTCGCTCACTCTTTGTCTTATGAGAATAAATAGGAAAACAGGCGCGGAAAGGGCTGGGAAATACTAATTATCTTAATATCATATAATATCAGCACCTGTTTTTAATTAAATTGTATTCCTCTTACATTAAAAGGTTACTGAAAAACATTTTAATGTTTGGTAATTTTTGGCAATAAAAACGAAGTTATTAAAACAATTATGTAAGAATAATTAGAATAAATAATACTAAAATATGAAAATATTATTACTTACATATATTACAACATAAATTTTGAATAGCCACAAAAGTTGTTATTATTTAGACTTTAAATCAGGCGACATATAACGGTAACGAGATAAACGGTCACAAAAGGTTAGTCACAAGAAAAAACAAAAAAAAAAACATCAATGACACTGATTATTTTACTTCCCATTTTCACTTCAACTTCGCACGCACACAAGAAAAAAAACAACAAAAAATAAACACTACCGGCGCGCGTCGCCTGATCTGTTTGTGGCATGTGTGGTACATGGAGGCTTTTAAGGATTATCCCTCTTGTCTCTTTTCCAAAATGCAGTGGCATTCTTATTGTTAAGGACCACCGATCGGCTTATTGTTAAGTGCCACCGATCGGCTGGCGGTCTGGCTGGTGGCGTCTCCGAGAAACACATAACGGCAAATGGCAAATGCAACGGGAGCTGAAAGAAAGCGACTTCAAATTAGTAAAACGCTAATAAAAACTTAAAGAAAAGCTACACCTACGCGTCTATTCTATTCTTTTCCAATATAAAAGATTGAAGTAAACTTACGCTTCGCTTTTCGCTTGTTTTGACCAAATTGCGGTGCATTTCAGTGTTGTCAGATTAGTGATGTCGAAAAAATCGATGTTTTCGACATCAAGGTTTTTCTCGGCGATGTTTTCCTATGTTTTTCGATGTTGTTGTTGATATTGATGAAAAGCGATGCATCGATGTTTGACGAAACATCAGTTAAGATTCTCGGTTAGGATATAGATGAGAAAATTTTAAAAATTAAAGAGCAATGAACATTAAACTTATATATTTTAAGTTTTTGTTCCTTTTTATAATCTCTAACTCAATGAATAGGAAAAGACTGTGAAAGCATTATTGTTATATTATTTTAAGTTTTTGTGCCTATAAATAAGAATTCTCAGTCACTCTCATGTTAATTTTCCCATATAAAACTCAGTTAAAAGCTCTGTTAAGAATTCTCTGGCACACTCATGTTAATTTTCCCATATAAAACTCTGTTAAAAGCTCTGTTAAGAATTCTCCGACACGCTCATGTTAAATTCGTGGTGAACAGAGCGAATGAGTCAGTTTTTCATGGTGAATTCAATATCGATATTCTTTCTAGATGTTTTTAGTGATGTTTTCAGCATCGATGTTGTTTTCCGATATTTTTCGATGATATTCGATGTTGTTCTTCAATTCACTCCCAAAATTCTGCTATGGTTTCCCCAAAATTCACATTTTTATCATTTTTATTTGTTAAATGAATGAAAAGAAGAAAGATTTAGCAGCAGAAATGTATATCTGTCAATTAAATATATTTTAATATTAACACGGTGAGTTCTACAAAGAAAGATATTCAGAGGATGATTAAAGGATGATTAAATGTCTGTGAATTTATACCGAACGTGGCATGATGCACTCAGCCATCAATATAAAACTTAAAAAATGTAGAAAACAAAATATTTGCAATCTTAAAGTCAAAAAAGCTGCGGCGTAAAAAAAGATAATTTTTTTATTAATATAACTCTTTATAATAATAATAAAAATTATTTTAATTAATTTTTACTCCGAATCTAGCCAAATATGTAGGATAATCCCCGCCAAGTTTCGAGCGGGCGGCTTGCGTAAAGCTAAATGCCACAAAACTCAGGCGAGCATCGTGTCGGCAAGCTGATTGCTACGAAATCGGGCACTCTGACAGCCGCTATGTGTTAGAGCTGTCGAGACCTTTATAATTTACCTAATACCTAAATAAAAGTGCTTGCCAAAAAGCAAACCCAAATTTGAAAACACAAAAATAGTTAAAGAGTTAACTAAAGAAAAACCAATACAAATTTATTAGACGCGTTTTCAGGGAAAAATCTGTCAATAAAATTGTTTATTTCCATCAGGAGTGGCCTGACAACCCTGTCCCTCTGACATTGCCGCTCTCACGCACGCAACACATGCACAAACTGGTCTCACGTACGCGCGCACACAAGCAAAGGGCGAAATTTTTTTCGAGTGTTCGACATTCATAATTTTTTGTGGCTGAACAAAAACGAGGAAATAAGCAGATATTTAACAAAATTAAAGCCACAGCTGCACGTAAAAATCTCCAATAACTTGGCGCCGCAACGCTGTGAGTTTGTGTTAATCAAAATTTTCATATTATAGAGAAAAATCAACAAAAAAAGCACAAGTCGGTGTGAACAACAACAAAATGCAGGAGAAGAAGAGGAAGCAGGAGTAAAATTTAATAAAGATAAAGAAGCAGCACACGAAATACGAAGAGAAGTCGAAGAAAAGTGTAGTAACTCTGTATAAAGGCGGAGATATTGTTGTAAAACCAAACATTTATGAAACGTCGGAAAAATCTGCTGTTCAGTGGTGTGCTTGTGTTTTTTTTTATGCCATTGCAACCGATAGTGTGTGCTTGTGTGCATGTGTATGATATGCCAAAAATCAAGAATTTATGCATTTTAGTTCAGAAAACCGCCAGGCTTATTTGTTTAAACAGAAATTTAACAAAAATGCGGCGTTTTTTCTTTGCCGCTCGCCTTCTTTGTCTCGCCCCTTCGCATATTCTTCGTTTCGGCTTTGTCTTTTTCGTGCGTCTGCTTTAGTGTGCGTGTGTCGGTGTTTTGTGTGTGTGCGTGGGCAAAAATTTCTGCCAGCAAAAGGAAAAGGAGAAAAAAAGAAACTAAAATCTTATTAGGTGTTTTTTAAGTAATTTGCCCACGTTATTGATTTTCCAATTACCCACCACCCCTCCCCCCCCTCATTTTCCACGTCCGTTTGTTTGTTCTCCTGCTTGGGGCCGCCTCCCTTTGCTACGTGCAGTTGTCACCCAAAAGGAAAATCAATAAATTTTAATACAATAAAAGCCGCACACTGGCAAAAAAAAGGTTGTGCTGTAGATTGATTTAGTTTGCTACGTGCTGCTTATTGTTGGTTTATTTTCTTTGTGATAATTAAATTTCTGTAGATTTTGGCTTGTGCGTCATTTCAATCGGCTTTGTTTACCTTTGTTTCATTGTTTTCCACCCCCCTATTACATGTCTACACTTGGAAAATATTAAACCTATTTACCAAGATTTAATGAAATAAGTACTCTTCTTTCCCTGATTGTGTAGACTTTAATTTTGAGTGTAGGAATGCTGCTCAAAGGAGCTGCAAGGTCATGCTAAAGGGGTGGAAAATTAAAGCCGGTGGAGTAGGTCTAACAAATATACAGTAGAAATACTTTGATTATATTAAACGCTGATTAAAATAAAGTTTTTTCTTGATACTAAAATCGGGGCTTTAAAAATATTAATATAAAACCTAATTAACTTTATTTTTTATGGGCTTAAAGTAAGCAATAGTCTTATATTCAGTATGCAGTATTTACGTAAATTTATTTGGCTGTTGCAAAAATAATAACACTTATTTTAATAAATGTATTAACAAGTATTTAAATATTCCAATTATTTTAAAAGATCCCCTTTTAAAGTATTTATTTTAACGTTAAACAATTCGTCTTCCGTTGAAATAAGTTTTGCTGCTTTATAGAGACATCTTTGTGGCTGGCAAAATTCTACAGGAAAACTTTCTTGAGGAAAGTGAAAGCCACGAATCAAACCGGAATTCACCCAACTAACCCCCCACCACACACAAACACATAACACATATGCATTAGAGACGTCCTTGAGCAGCAGAAGGAAATTGTATTTTATTCTGAATTGAAAATTATTTTATTATTGTTGACGTTGGCTAGTTTCTTTTATTAAAAATATTAAAATTAATAGTTATGTACATCAAATTTTTACCTTTCTAAAACTATATTTTCAATGATAAGTAGGACTAATGATTACAAATGTACTATAGGTATATCAATTTCCCATAAATTATCTTAATTCTTTCTTTAACTTTCTCTTTTCCTAATTATTTTTTCTCGCCCACAGACTGAACGGAAACTGTGTAAGAGGAAAACTCTCTAAGACTCCCTCCCACCACCACCACCACCACCACTCCATCCGAAGAGGAAGCTTTTGCAGATAGAAAGGAAAATGTCCAGTCTGCCACGTCGCATTATCAAGGAGACGCAGCGCTTGATGCAGGAGCCTGTGCCCGGTATCAATGCCATACCGGATGAGAATAATGCCCGTTACTTCCATGTGATAGTGACCGGTCCGAATGATTCACCCTTCGAGGGCGGTGTCTTTAAGCTGGAATTATTCCTGCCCGAAGACTATCCCATGTCGGCGCCGAAGGTGCGCTTCATCACGAAAATCTATCATCCGAACATCGATCGTTTGGGTCGCATTTGCCTCGATGTGCTGAAGGACAAGTGGAGCCCGGCCTTGCAGATTCGCACCATATTGCTCTCGATTCAGGCCCTGCTCAGTGCACCTAATCCCGATGATCCGCTGGCCAACGATGTTGCCGAATTGTGGAAGGTCAACGAGGCGGAGGCCATACGCAATGCCCGCGAATGGACCCAGAAATATGCCGTCGAAGACTGAACACCCGAACTACCACGAATTGCAGCGGGAAAATTGGTGGAAACTCTGGTTTTTCCAATTCATGGGACGGGCGGCGGCGGCAGGGGATTCAAAAATGCATACTTTAAAAACAACCAGAAAAACCTAAGGCATAAGACGGAGGAAAACATAAGCGTAACGATGATGAAGATGATAATGATGATGATGAGAGCAAGATGAGCGCGAAGAAAACGCTGAAAAGGGATTTAAAAACCATAATAATTTTTTTTTTTGCAAACCTTCTCGGGCGGGATATACATAATAATATATATATTTTTTTGCAACCAAGCGATCTGGGCGATCGACCGAAGGTGGAGCAGGAGGAGGAGGCGTTAGATGAGGAGATGAGATAGCGAAAGCATTCAATATATAAGTTGTACACACAGTGGATGTATCCGAAATACACACACACATCAGCGATTGGTTCTATTATTTCCCTTGATTTTTGGTGGCTTCCAAAGCCGCATAAATATTGTAATTGTGAAAAATAATAAACACAACAACCACATAAACATTAACCCATGTATAAGAGAGCATTGGAAAATAAATCAAATCGTAAAAGGCAACTTGAACTTGGAGGGTTTTTGTTTTCCCCCCGGAACGATTTTAATCAAAATATATCACAATTTAATTTACTGATACAAAAATTGCAGCTTTCAAAATCCATAAGTGATTGTTTCATTTTTATTTTCAAACCCCCATTCGATCTTTGATACTCGAGCTTTGCCTGGGTTGTGTCTAATAATTCCCTTTGATAAAAATACATTTTTGATTTCTTTTTTTTAACAAAGCAAAGAAGCCTTTAAGCTATTAGTAATTTTTCGAAAAAAAAATAAATTAAAATAAAGTATATTAAAAAAAACAAACCAATAATTAAAGCATACAATATATATTTATACAAAACAAAAAAAAATGTAGTGGCTTGATTTCGGTCCCTAAAAATATACAAAAATTATGTACAGTTATTACTTTTCTTTACACAACAAAAAAATCACTAAAGGAAAAATAAAAACAATAGCAAGAACAACAAAAGCAACCATAAATCAAAGAAGAAAAAAAAAACAACAACAAAAATCAAGTGAATCTTGAATTCAGTTTTTTATTTAAATTAATTTTTTTTCTAAGAAAAAATAAAATAAAAACGAAAAAAAATCAATAAAAATCTAAATAAAAATACATATTCAAGGTTTTTTTTATTATTTTTGTGGAGTCTGACTTGAATTGACTTTGAATGTTTAACTATTTTGGGTGGCACTATAATTCCCAACTGCTGCGTGGGGTGCTATAATTCCCAACTGCAGCGTGAGGCGCTATAATTCCCAACTGGTTCGCGTGGCACTATAATTCCCAACTGCTTCGAGTCACAACTTGGAATTCGTGCTATGGGTTACTGGGGAGGACGGTAAGACCAAGCAAACAGGTTCTTTTGTATTTATTTTTAACACTAATTCTATTTATTTGATATATAAATTGTACTATTTTCAAGCCTTAAATGTTTCTGTGAGAAATCTGATCAGAAGTAAAAGTTGAATACATTCTGTTAACCTTTCCAGTTGTCAATCATTTTGTTGTACCTTAAAGGGCTTTGGGACTTTTTTTTCTCCCTAGGCCCGGGGACCTCCCCCTAAGTCCAGCTTAACCCTATGCTGGCCCCTGTCCACTTGGACCCCAGGAGGGGGAAAAAGAAATGTTTTTTGCAGCTCGTCTCTATTTTCCGGGCTTTAGAATTTTCCTTTTTTTTATATATATTTTTCCTGGGTGTGCTTGTGTGTGCTTTGGCCACTCCCCCCCGAAAAAACCGAATCGGAGACCTTTTTCCCGCCTCTGATTGGGTGCTCTGCGCTCGGCTATACCCTATGTATAGATATATATGGTATGCATCCTGGTACTGGCGATTTCGAGGCCCCTCTGACCAAATGTCGAACCTAAAAGGAATTTTTCCTTCTGCTTTTTTCTGTATTATTTCCTTTCTTTTTTTTCTGTTATTATTTTTTGCTGCCGGTGTTGTGTTCTTGACTCTTTTTTTTTTAGCTTAGTTTTTCCTGTACTGCAGTGGGTGGTCTTGGTGGAATTTCAGGGAATTACAGAGGAAAACGCATATGCAAAATGCGATGTTCGAGGATGTCTGTGTGAGGATTTTTATCGGCAGCTTCATTGTGTGTGCCGGACAAAAAACAAAATAAGATGGGGAAAGCATTGGAAAAGGTGGGCGGAAAATAGTGTGGAAAATAAGGCAGTAAAGTGGGTTGGTGGGGGTCAGTAATTGGGGGAATATATGTATAAGGCGGGATGTGGATGGAAATTAAGGGTAACGAGTGGGAAAAAATTTGGGTGGTGGTATTAATCGTTACTAGTTTTTACTATTAATTAACCCCTTACTGTTTTCTCAAAAAATTGGTACATTTTTGGCATTAAAATTCTAACAATTTAAAGGATTTTTTTTATCATAACTTTGCTTAAACTCAACGGATTTCAGTCTGGTTTGGTTTTTTCTTCTTCAATTTTATAGGAGAACGTTTCTGCATTTAAAACTCGATTTCTTATTTTTGGCCAATTTTTGATGATATTTATAATGGAAAAAAAAAAAAAATTTGTACATTTTTGTCTTGAAAATCGCTAACTTTTTAAATGGTTTTTTGATCGTAACTTGGCTTAAACTCAACGGATTTCAGTTTGGTTTGGTTTTTTCTTCTTAGTTTTTATAGGAGAACGTTTCTGCATTTAAAACTAGATTAATTATTTTTGGCCAATTTTCGACAATTTTTATGATGGAAAATTAACAACAAAAAAATTTGTACATTTTTGTCTTGAAAATCGCGAACTTTTTAAATGGTTTTTTGATCGTAACTTGGCTTAAACTCAACGGATTTCAGTTTGGTTTGGTTTTTTTTATAGGACAACGTTTCTGCATTCAAAACTGGATTTATAATTTTTGGGTAAATTTTTGGCTTAAAATTAGCTATCATCATAAAAGGATTTTTGATCATAACTTGGCTTTTCTAGTATTATAATTATTGTAAAGTTATAATTATAACTTACTGTTTTTTATTTATTATACGAATAACAATGTGAAAGTTAACTTATTTTATGTACATTTAAACTTAACTACCTCTGACTTAATTGAAAAAAAAAATATATCTTCCTGGTAATTAAGTAAGAAAGCCAACAAAAATACAATCCTTTGACATTTGTATGCTTTCAAGGACACTAATGGTTAATGTCAATTAGTATCACACATAGCATTCCAATTGACAGCCTTTTCTTTTAGTTTTAGACATTGTTTTGCAGTTTTTGGTTCAAATTTGCTTTATTTTTTATTTATTTTTTTTTAAGGTACAGTCAACCCCAAGGGTCCTCTGTACTACCTTTCTCTGTCTCTACCTCTCTCTCTCTCTATCTCTTACACACCGACCGAATGCGCCATTTTTGTTTGAAAGCTAATCGAAAAAGGGCGTACAGCCTAGCACCGAAAAAGAACTCACACACACGTGCTGCCAGCGTAATGCAATGTCCGGAAGTACAGTCAGCTCCCAAAAAGACCAGCACACACTCACACATCCAGAGCTGGAGTGAGAGAGATAGAGAGATGGGTAGTAAGAGTGAGAGTGAGAGGAAACTGCCACTCGCATCGCATTCAGCAAAACATCATCAAAATTGTAAAAATAAACAAAAGCCAACATGCATAAAACCAATTTCCATTAGGGCCAACACACACGACGCAGCCCAGACACACGCACATGCAACTCTGTGTGTGCACTAGCGCTGTCCCACTCGCCCGCTCTCTCTCCCTCACTCTCTTTATCCCTCTCTCTGTCTGGTCCTCCTTCTGTCCATTGCAGCATTGAACAAAGTTTCGGGCTTAGATGATGTTTTTTACCCCCTTTTTCCGGTTGAGGCGGAGGGGGGAGAACGAAAAACTGGACAGGACCGAACAGGACTGGACGGGACGGGACTGGCCAGGACTGAAGTGGACTTTGGTCTCTGTGTCTGCCTATGGCCACCGAAAAATCCTCAAAAATAAAGGATCAAGAGGAGGGACCCGGGTCTGTGTGAGTGAGCTGTATCCTTAATTGATATCGCAGCAAGGAATTTCTGTGCCACCCCCGTCCCCTCTGGACTAAAATGGAAAAATACGTTAAAGGAAAAACCAGGCTTTGGACAGGATGAGCTCGCTGGTGGCCATACTATTACAAATAGGGATGGGAATTATCAAGTGATAGGTCCTTATGTTTTAGGCATTTTCTAGGTACTTAGGTACATTTCTAAATTAAAATATATGAATTCATAGGTAGTAAAATAGTTGTTGTTAGTTATATAGTTTTATTCTGTACTCATATATTTCCTGATTCGATAGCTTATAGTACCAGGTTATTATTTTAACATACCTTTCATATTATTAGGTATTTTTTAGGTACTTGGGTATAATTTATTAATTGCATTTTTATTTTAAGCTATTAGCACAGCTGGTTTTTATTATTTATATATTTTATATGCTCACACATTTCTATATAAAATAGTTAATGGGACAAGGTTGTTTAATTTTAGGGTACTTTATATATCTTATATCTTTTAAGGTACGTGGGACGTTGTATCTTATTTTAGGAGATATTTGAACCCTTATATAGCTACGATAACCATACCCCATTAGATTCTGACCCCTGAGCATGACCTAAACAATGGTTACCTTGCCCATCACTGGATATATCTTTTCCTGGTCTATGGCCAGGGGTGGGGCACAAGGGGACGGGACCTGGGCTTAAGCACACACGCATGCAGTGGGAGGGTTTCCCTCTTTTTTTTTTTCCCCCATTTTCCTGTTTGGGGGGAGTTGGGTGGCATTGCAAACGCAACGAGGATACTGCATGCGATAGGTCGGAAATTTTCTGCCGAGCTCGCAATCAACTCTTTGGACCAGGAGATATATCCACCGCACCAGGCACCCCGCACCCCGCACCCTACACCTCACACCCCACACCCCACACCTACACCCGTCCACTTTTCATGGCGGCGCACCTGCAGCACGAATGTGCAAGGGGGCTGCAAATTTCTGGGGGTTGTGTGTGCCGTGCCGAGCTGAGCTCAGTTGAGCTGTGCTGTGCAGGACGCAGTAAAATGGCGGCATCCCAGGCCTTTGGGCTTGGCCAGAGTCCATGAGTGTGTGTGCGTGTGTCTATCCCCTAGAAGCCCCCTGTGTGTGTGTGTGTGTGTGCGTTTCCATTTTCCTCCTTTTTGTTTTGACTCGCCTTGTAGGCACCACCGACCACCATCGGCCGCCGCCCCCTCTGAAAGCGCCACCCATGCACCGAAATGCGAAGCGAAACTGAAGTTCATGCAACTTAGGTCTAGGGATGTCTGTCTCTATTTGAGTGTGTGTTTTTTGTGGGGGCGGGGACGAGTGGGCGGATGTGGGTGTGGTTGTTTCGGTGCGTTGCATGTCTGCCCCAAACACATATTCGGTACACATAAGTATGGACAGATAGATAGTTGTACAGTGCGTTATGCTTGCATAGAAATGGGTGAGGAGTTTCAAGGTTCTGGATCATAATATTCGAATATTATATATTTTGAAGGGTTTTTAATTACATTATTCAATTCGTCATTAGATTTAAAAAGTATATCTTTACATTTGAGAAAAAAAATATATAAACAAGGTCACACTGAAAATACAAGCCAAACTACTTGAAAGCATACTTCTGGTAGTATTTTAATTCTGTATTCCTCTATTTTCAGAAATAGAAAAGGAAGACAACCAAAAAGTGTGCTACAAACCATTGTTTGCCTGACCTTGCTACAATGCAAGGTCACACTGAATATTCGACCTAATCAACATTCTTTTCGACAGCTTTTTAATATTAATTGTTTTCTTTGTTTTCAATTTAATTACAAAGCTCAAAAAGCTAAACCAACTATTTTCCACAAAGTTAGTTCTCAAAAACTTGTAAATTCAGGTTAATTATTAGCAAGTACATACTTATGACATGCACTGTAGTGCGCTTTTACACAAGGTTGTATTTACGGATATGTGCGCACATATCCATGAAGAGCCGCAGTGCTCTGTCCATCTTCTTGTTCCTTTTCCCCGATGGCAGCCTATAGAAAGTTTCCGGGAATTAAGTTAACAAAACACTGGTGAGTATTTATACACATATATAATTTATATAGATACGTAATGATTTAAATCTGATAATGCCTTTAATTTGTTTCCCAATAATTCTAAATTGATGAGGATTTTTAATCATTTCTTTGATTTTTAAAAATATTTTTAGCTAGGGTTGTGTTTAGTGTTATTTTGCTTACAAAATATAATATTAATTATATTTAATCCTTAAAAAAATAATTAGTCTACTTAATACTAAGTATGACTTTAAGTCCTGACAAAAATGCTGGCTTATAAAATAAATACAAAATTATTAAAAATCAACCTCTGCATATAAATGTAATTATTTTATATTTATATTTCCTGTTTTGGTTATAATTTTTGCTGATAGCTGCACTAGTATTTGTTGCAGTTTTTTTATTTATTTTGTTGTATTTCTGTATTTACCCTACAACCCCGTTGGATATTTTTATTTTATTTTTTTGTTCTCCTTGAAACAGTTTGACGTTGACGACGACCAAAAAAGTGGACGACCGCCTACAAAACACGCCTATTGTTGCCACCTCCCTCGCGCACACACACACACACAGACACACACACACACACTGATAGAGAAACACTCGAACATTTGCTTCGCATGTGGCCCTGGCAACCCTTTCAAAAAATGGACGCCCGTCCAAAGAGGCATTGCGTTTACACAAAGGAAAAACCTTAATTTTTTTAAATAAAAAATGTAGGTAAATATTAGAACATAAATATTGAGAATTGTAATATGAAAAAAACATAAGAAGAAGCCTATAGGGCTGCCATTTCTAAATTGTAATTATTAAATACTTGTTTAATTTCTGTAGTTTTTATTTTACTCTAATTTCCACTATCTTATACATGAACATATATTTATTTATAATCTTTGTCTTATATTTTCCGCGTAGGGTTGCGGTTTTTGAATGGGTCAGGGTACCCTGGCCTTTGGGACCGGCCGGACCGAACTTAACCGACAACGACGCTTTGGGCGCATTTCGCTTAACGTTTTTCAAGCAGAAAATCGATAAGTGCGCACGTACAGGAACATATATAGCATATATAGCCGCCGCACCGCATCGCACACAGATATAGCATATATATCCTACGTATATCCCATGGCACATGGTGTATATAGAAGTGTGTGTGTGTGTGTGGGGCAACACAACATCATGCGTCGTAGGCCAGAGATGGTTTTCAGTTTTCCCCACTGCAAATGGATGAGAAACAGTCGAAAGTCGAGGCAGTCGGAGTGGGGAAAATGTGCTGAGGGAGGAGAAAAAGGAACCAAATATATATATATATAGTGCATTTGGGGGAAAAATGGAAAGGTAACGGGGGGTTAGTTGGAAATCCCTACGTGCGCTTTGCTGTTTCATCAATTATTTATTTCGGTTTTGTGCCACTGGACACACAGGAGAATGGGGGAGAGTGGAGTGAAGGAGTGGGGAAGTAGAGGAGCATTGGGAGCCTGGCAGAGCTAAGGACAAAGCCCAGTACGTAGGGTTGCCACCCCATGACAAAGTTGCTCTCTTGCTACATACAAAGAACATTTACCATATTGTTTACTCGACTGTTTCCATCAAATATTCAGAGATCAATTGAAGCGGAATATGCTTCGAGTTTCCTACATTATTTTCCAAGTTTTTTGCAGGCCCTTAAAATAGTTAAATAATTGGAGGAAAAATATAGTTTAAGGTGTATTTTTTTCGAATAAAATGGAAATAAATATAAATCTTAAGAAGGAAGTGAATGAAAAGTCCTCTATATAATAATAATTACATCTAAAGCCTATTAATCCTTAAAATCAAATTGTGACCTGTTTTTGTATATATTTTTCATATATTACTTTATCCCCTAATCCCCTAAAATAATTACAAACAACCATTAAAAGCATACATTTAGCCTCAAAATCTAATTATAAACTGTGTTTTGTATTCTTTTTTATATACTATATTACCCAAATATAGCATAGAATATACATAACAATTTTCCATATAATTCACATATATTTTCAACAAAAAAATTACATTCTTGATAACATTTTTCAACTATTTACTTAGATGAAAACTCCCTTTTCCACTTAGAAAAGCTTGTCTAAAGTGGGAAATGGGGGGGACGAAAATTCAAAGAAACATTAATCATGAATCCAGGGAATTAGTGAGCGGTGGAGCGGAAAGAGTTGGGTAACACCCACCCAGGGGGACTTTTTGCCAGGATTTTTGACCAGGCCGAAAAGCAGGCGGCATTGTTACCACCAACCATCAATAATAACGCAATGTGGCAATGGGCAAGGCACCAAGGAGCTGACAGAATTAGTTGCAAAAATTTATTTATGACTCTTTGTTGGCCAGGCATTGTTGTTACCTGCGCCGCCAGCCCCCCTGCCACTCCCACACCCCCCTATAACCCGCCCACCTGTGCCTGATTTATGGCGCCCCGATAGTGGTGCCAATAATTGGCCAAAGAAGCGGCAGCGGCGAGAACTTTTGTCTCCATCCCAAAGTTTATCTTCCACTGGAAAACTAGGGGGATTTTTTAGTAAATATAGAACAATTTATTTAACGTTTTGAATTTAAAACTTAATAAATATACATACATATATAATAATATTATTTTACTATTTGCAAGTTGAATGTTAACATAAGAAAAACATGCTCGAAGATAATAATAATATATATTTTGTAAGTGTACAAAAATGATTATTTAGTTTATAATTTAATTGTTGTAAATATCTAGTATTTTTTTGAAATGTGTTCAAAGTACTTTAGTAATAAACTTTGTTTATTTTGCAACTTTAATTGTAAAATAAGTTTGAAATGCTTAAATATATATAAAAAAAATAATTTTTAAAATTAAATGTATGTCTCTAGATATTTTTATAAAATATTTGTAGTGCAAAATAAAATTTTTATTAACGTAAAGTGTGAATTTAAAATCTAAAAAAAGGCGTTACCTGTTTACCCCAAGGAAAATTACTATTTAATATTAAAATTTTAGCTTAAACAGTATTTTTTATATAAAAAATTAATTTAATATTAAATAAATTCCATAGTGTCTGCAGTTTAATTTTAATTTTTTTATTTTGGCTTTGTCATGGCCATGGCAGAAATCTCATTAAGTTGTACATGCAACGTAGAACCGACATGCAAACTGCATTCGAAACAGAGCCAAGGGGAATCCCCTCCTGTTGCCAAGTGCGTGGCAAGACAGAGCGAGATAGGGAGTGTGTGTGTGTGTGTGAAAGAAAGAGAGAGAGAGAGAGTGGGAGAGAGGAAGAAGAGGCTGATTAGCATATTACCATGTAATTAGATAGTTCGTAATTAATTTTAATTATAAGCAGCAAAAGAAAAAGAAACCAAACACAAAAATAAAGAAAATTAAAAGGAAGAAATAATTTCGGACTTTCCCAAGCAGGGAATTAGCCAGGGGTCAAATCGGGGCAAATAAAAAAGGGAAAATATTGTAGGACATAAAATAATTTTATTGCAAAATGAAACCAATACAGTTTAGAGTTTGAAAACAAATTAAAAAAAATAAAATCATTTCTTTAACAATATTTTAAAAATCTTCTTTAAACTTCATTTATAAACAAGTATTAACTAAATTTTTTTGAGCATCAATAAGAGTTAATTTTAGTGTTATTTTTATAATCTATCTTAAAAATTTATCAGCCTATTACATATATATTTTAATTCCAACAATTCCCCTGATTATTCATTGAAACGCAGACGAAAAGCAAACACAAAAAAAGTTTGGAAAATGCGTTTGCCGCAGACACAAATTATCGATCCAACCAGAACACACACACACAGAGGCGAAATTTAAGCAGTCCCAAAAAAGTAAAACACTTGACTAAGACCCCATATCCGCCCCCAAAAAAAAAGGGATGTGGGTGGCTTTGGGTTTTCCACGGGCAACGGAATGTTTATTGCAGCAACTTCAACTTCGACTCGGTCTTGATAAAATAATCATGACCTACCGCAATATGGTCGTAAATAAGCTGGCCAATTGTCCCGACGTAATACCAAAAAAAAAACAAGGCAAAGCTCGAGGAGCATTGCCCCCAAGAGTGCTATAAATAGACATAATTATAGTAATTAATAAGCTAAGAGCTGTGATCTAGAGTTAACTTATTAAAAACAACATAAGGCAGGTCATTCCGAGAAATAGAATTTGGAAATAAAAAGCTAAAAGTACATTTTGAAGACAATAAACATTTATTGCTTTAAAAAAAAAACAACAAAAAATTAATTCTAATATAATTACTGTGAGTGGGAATCGAACCCATGTTCTCAGCTTGTTGTTTTTCGCATTTTTAGTGCGCTGCTTAACCACCCCCTTTGCTCGCTCACCCTTCTATATTGCCATCTCGCTCCCGCTGCCACACGGCATAGTTTTGTTCTCACTCCCGGTTCTCTCAGCTCTCGCACGTTTTATTTGTTGTTAGCTACCCATACACTAACTGACCGTGTGGCCTAATGGATAAGGCGTCGGACTTCGGATCCGAAGATTGCAGGTTCGAGTCCTGTCACGGTCGAAGGGAAAAACTTTTTTCTATGTTTTTTTTAAGGTTTATTTACTTGATATTCCCACTTTTACGATATTTATTTATTAAATTTCCCTAATTAGATATTAAGTACAATCAAAGAAGATGCCAAATGAGTGGTCAGAATCTTAAGAAGCTGATTTGGCAAATTGCAGAACACACAGCAGTCGTGGCCGAGTGGTTAAGGCGTCTGACTCGAAATCAGATTCCCTCTGGGAGCGTAGGTTCGAATCCTACCGGCTGCGGTTAAAAAATTATTTTTTAATTTTAATTATTTTTTATAATTTTTTTATATTTACATGCATTGTTCTTAAATTTCAGTTAGAATCAGTCAGCATCAAAATCCGTTTCGATCTTGCTATTTCCGCAAGAAAATCATAATATCATATTTTTTCTAAATTGCATTTAAATAAAATGGCTAAATATGCAAAAATAAATTTGATAATCAAAATCTCCTTTCCGTCTTCCCGTTTATTTTGCCACATTCCAATATTCCCGTATTCCAATGGTGGCCGCTGTTCCCTTTCCATTTTCATTTTGCATTCGCGTTCGCATTGTTCGGTCGGGTTACGCGCAGCGTGAACGAAAAATGTGCGAAAAGCGGGAAAACGGCCGGAAAAATGTACGTAGGCGGTGATATTCGCTAATACTGTGCATCTCCGTGAAAAGCCGCCCTCCGCCGGAGGTTTCGGATAGCGATCAACGTGTGAAAATCGGGATTTAAAGTCGGGAAATCTATGCCCATTTGGCGTACACATTAAAAGCCGTTTGATTTTGTTTGTGTGTGTGTGTTTTCGGCCCAAAGAGAATAAAAACGTGCGAGTGAAGTGGAAGATGCTAAGAGAGACAGCGTTTTGATAGATCCCGCTAGTTTATGACTTAGTTTTATTTTTGTTGTATATTTTCGGTGGCTTTTCTCTGTCCTGAATTTCTTTTTCTGCGTTTACGAGTATGGGAATTTAATCAAGGAAGAGACAAGAAAAGCAACAAGCAACAGAGTGAGTGAAGATCCATCATTGTCTTATCTTTTCTCCTTCTTTGTTATGGTTTTAAGTTTTCTATTTCTGATAATTGCCCTTGAAAATTGAATGTAAACAAACGGAACATAACTGCTCTCTCACGGGAAGTATGTATGTTTGTGTGTTTGTGTGTGCAGCTCCTGGAATGCGATCCACCTTTGTGGACTGGAAGTCTTTGGTGTTTGTTTTGATTGCCTAACTGGAAATGATTTGTAAATAATGAAAGGGAATAATGCTAAACTGTAGTTGTAAAACTGTAACTGGAAAACAGTATATGCAAAACTGTAAATATGACGTGTGTAGTTAAAATAATGAAAGTTGCCATTAATACGCTGATTATAAACTCGTTTATCTAATTAGTAATATCTTATATTAACGATATTAATATTATTATTAAATAAACAAATCTTTAAAGCAGTAATTACTTCATTATATATAATTCAATTATATTTAGTATTTTTTTAGTTCTTCACATGATAAAAATAATATTAATATCGTTAATAAAATAACAAATGATTATATTATAATTACAACATCGAAGATTTTATATTTAATATCCTTAAATTTAAAATAAAGATTTATTATTTAACACATTTGTAATTTGAAGAAATATGTTTATCCAAGAAAGTTACATTTGCCTTAATTTATAGTTTTATTAAAAAACAAAAAAAAAACCTTAAAGAAAAGCATTTAATGAAATAAAACTTGTATAAAATAAAATAAAAAAGAAGAAAAAGTTGTGTTCCATACCGCAGCCGGTAGGATTCGAACCTACGCTCCCAGAGGGAATCTGATTTCGAGTCAGACGCCTTAACCACTCGGCCACGACTGCTAGATGTCGTCCGCCCGCCAAATGCTCTACCAGAGCAAAGGTCCAAAGGTTAATGGTTCTTCCAGCGATCTTCGCAATTTTTGCAGGAATATTATTTACATCAAATAATGTGATCTGCATATAAACTTACATTCTAGTATGCCATTTTCAATATCTGATATAATTACTCAAATTCCTACTTAATTTTCATAGATTTCCCACTATATATGTATACTTTATGTTTTTGCAATTTCTGTGCTGGTTTCTCGCTTCTGGTTTGTCTGGCATTGCGTAGACCTCACACAGATACACACCAACGCCGACAGACACGCACAAATTATTTACATTTGCCGCTGACGGAGAGTTCGTTGAACCTTCAGCAACCTTTTTCGGGTTCTCGGGTCCGTTTCGCCGGGTTTTTATTTTTGTACAAAATTCTCTCTTTTTTTTTTTGTCGACTGGCTTTCCTTTACTTTCATTTGCCCTTCCGTCTGGCTTCACTGTGTGTGACAGTGTGCGTGTGTCTCCCACCCAAAAAAAAAAAAAAAATTCGAAAATAAAGGCTCAAAATGTGTCCTGTTTCCACCGTCTGGTTGCGTTTCTTGGTGCTTTGGCAACATTGCCGGTTTTTGCTTATCATTGCGGTTAGTGTCCCAGGGAACCGGTCGTCCTTTTGCAAAATTTTGGGAATTAAATATGTGAAATTTTAGGTTTAGGGCTTTAATTACTTTAGTAGCTTGTTTTTATACGTTAAGGTAATAAATATAAATAGGATATATGTTAAGCATGCTTTAAAATAATAATAAATTAACTTATATACTATTATAACAGTTTATAACACCTAAGTTTATGATGGGAACTTGAAAGCACTGTTACGTAACTGACCATGTGGCCCAACGGTTAAGGCATTGGACTTCGAAACCTAATATTGCAGGTTCGAGTCCTGTCACCGTCGTATTTTTATATTTTATTAAAAATTTAAGTAAATTTTATACATTTTTTTGTGGGGTTTTGCTATAATAATAACTAAGCAACCTTGCTAATCCTGGCCAATTGAAAGCTTTATTGGACTCCTACATGGGCTCCGGCTTTGGGCAAATCAACATGTGGCTGCCACCAGTAGAAGGCCAAAATTAGGTTTGCCATCTTTCTGGTGGCCCAAAAACACGAAAAAAAATTTTAGATAATAGAAAGGTAGCTTAAAGGTTTATTTTATATAAAGAAATTTGGAAATAAAATCTATATTTTACAGAAATAGTTAAAATTATGTTTAATGTTGTGGGTAATAAATATTATATGTGCATAATATTAATGAACTATTAAATAAGTTGAAAAGAAATATAGTTCAAGTGGGTTTAGAAAAAAAATATAATATTAAAATAAAATGTATTTAATAATTTATTTAAAGTTCTTAAATATTATTATTTTATAATTTACATAAAGTGCTTAAATAATGTATTTAAAATGTTTTTTGAATGTATAAAGGGTAAGTATATTGTATTAAAAAATATTTAAAATAAACAAATACTTGGAATTATAAATAAATTCCATGTTTTTCTTATTTTAATTCGATTTCTTGAAGTCTTAATAACTTGAAAACTCTTTTAATAATAATATTTACTTATAAATAAATATAATAATTTGTAAAAAAATACAATTTTGACATAATGCAGTCAGTTCTTAATAATAATTTCCCTTGGTGTGCCTGCCAAAGTTTTTCGTGTACTTTTGCTTTTCTTGTTTCTAGGGAACCCACCAAGAGAGAGGAGCAAGTTTTTAGCTGGTCTACAAAGTGGAGGACGACGACGAGGCTGCAATTTATGTGGCGGTCCGGTCCGTCGTCGTGCTCCGCCGCTGTCCGAGAGATCCAAAGGGCCCACAGTCGTCGGCTTAGCATAATAAACGTCAGAATTAATTGGATTTTAATTGTCTGTTAAGCGCTGAAATTAAGTGCAGCCAAACTAGATTGCAGCAGCAGCAGCAG
>VNJV01013791.1:0-34473 GCA_008042635.1 Drosophila nikananu | reverse complement strand
GATTCATTCATCAGGCAGCCGAAAAAAGGGGCGTTCTGGCAACCAATACTTGTGCATAAATCAATTGTTCCCAAAGAAGACGAGCGAGGCAGAGCTCGTTTCTCATTTTCGCTTAGTTTGCCGCCTTAATTAGATGTGGAAATTCCGAGGAAATTCTCCGTTTGCTGTACGATTATTGCCAGGAAAAATAAAATGGTGATTCCGCATCGTTTATTGATTTGGCTTGCCAGCTAAACATTCCCCTCGATTAAAAGAAACACGCTAGAGAAGAGCAAACAGATTTCCACAAAAGCAGCATATTTGATTTGATCATTTTTATGGTTAATTATTTTTAGTTAATTATTGGGGTTTTGCCTCACGTGGGTATTAAATATAGTTACAGAGCATTTAAAAAATAAATAATATATAGGCATTAAAACACTAATTCTATATATTTTACTTCTGTAAGAACTATAATTATTTTCTCGAACAAAGAATTTGGCCAACTATTGCTCAAAAGTAATTAAAACGAAAACTACATTATTCAAAGTTCATATAAATTTCGATGAAAACAAAGAAGGCCAATCGACAAGCATATAAATCAAGATATATTAACATCATTTACTGAAGTGTGAACTGATCAAATAGATAGAGAAATAAGGCATCTAAGTGGATATATTTATGTGTATTTCATGGACTCGGACACCTTCTTTATAGCCTCAAGTGGGCACCCTAATCAATGATAATCTGTGATAATCTCCCTAATTTCTTAGCATCCCATAACATCGTTCTAATGCTTGAAAGAGAAGCGTTCTCCACATCCACACGACCAACGACAACCTGTCACCTTGCATGCGATATGCCAATTTAAGCACATCTAAATACAAATCTAAATTTGTATCTACACGAAACGAGTGCGCAGCGATCTTTCGGTTGAGTATCTGAAAATAAGCAGCCAAGCAGATTGTATATAGAGCGGAGAGCACTTTCTGCTGTCATTTAAAAAGCAATTAAGTCAACAACTATGAACGAGAGCGATCGGTGCGATCCGTCCGATTGCCTTTGATGAGGCGGAGTCCAGTTCCAGCTGCAGTTACAGTTCCATTCGGCCCCAAGGCGACCGAGACTAAACTATCTGACTGAGCTAATTATGAGCGTTTTAAATACGCATTTTGGCGACATAAATACTTTGTTCTTCTTCTGTTATACTTTGTAAACAGTTTTTATGTTTTCGAACATAAATCAACCGGATGTGGATGTGGATGTCGGGGGCCTCCTCTCCCAAGCCGACATATATGATGCAGTGTGTAGTATGTGTATCCCGCAGATACACACAGTCCATCTGTCGGCGGAATGACGTTACGCTCTAAGTATGTCGACGTCGCTCCGATTGTCTCCGCATTTATAAGACAAAAAGTCCAATTCCAAGTCAGGGAACTGGCAACTGAGATCCGACCCCCCCAACGAAGACATTTTCGCGCCCAATTTAGTGGAGGGGAGGAAGAAGATCCGAAAGATCCGACGGATCCCAAAGATACTAAAGATCCCACTGAGAAATAATTGAATACAAAATGGCGTCTGGTTTTGTTCATGGCGTTTTCTTTGTTTCTTAGCTTTGTTTCGCGTTTTTTGTTGTTTCTTTACAATTAATTTAGTTTAGACTATGTAATTAAATAGGCTTTTAACGTAAGTTTAGGCTTAGACATCTAATCGACACATATGCGTATATGGAAAGAGTGACAGAGAATTGAAGAGTGAGCGCGGCTAGGGCTCTGGAATTCACACGATAGTTGCAGCTGGAAGCCCCTCCTGGATCCTTAGTATCTATAGTATATAGAAGCCCGATCCGCTGCTATGCCTTCTGGTGCTGGGCATCGCCCTCCATGCGCCACACCCCGAACAGGTAACTTAGCTTCTCGGGCGGGATGATCGGTGCTCCATTGGCCTTCCTCAGGCACTTGAGATCGGCGTCCGCTCCATTGGCGGCGGCACTCAGCAGCGAGGCGGCCGATCCGTATCCCGAGGGAGATCCCTGCGCCTCCAATGCCTTTAGGAGGGATATATCACTCGAGCTGAGCATGCGGCACAGGAAGTCAATGTATCTGCAAGGAGAGAAAAGAAAACATTGGGGTTTAATAAGGGGCTAAGAGAAAGTTTCTAGAATTAGAAGATTTAATAACATAATTATTGGGAAAGAATTGGTTTCGATTAGATGTTTGACTTGTACTTAAAATAATCTCGAAAGCAAGCGAATTTCCTTAAAAAAATTTGTAGTATAGAATGTGACATCTAAAATCTTAAATGTTTTTAAAAGGTAAGGAAAATGGATTGAACATCCATTTTAAATGACTTTGAGATAGTAACATTTTGATTAGAGAAAATAAAGCCTTGTATTGGGATAATAATTCAATCTTTAAAAAATACCCTGCCCTTGAATTAATAAATTGTGCGTAAGAGTACAGAACAGATCTACAATTTAAAGTGGAATTTAGCAAGTAAAACATGCTATTTAACTTTTAGCTTGAATATTTTTCTCTGCTATATAAGTAATAGTTTTTTGTAAGAGGTTCATGGTTAACAATTTCTTTAAGTTGTCAGATATTTTCTGTAAGGAACTTCTTACCTTGTGGCTAGTTTGAGGGTCTGGATCTTGCTAAGCTTGTCGCTGGGCAGCGTCGGGATGATCTGCTGCAGTGATTTGAAGGCATCGTTGAGGCTCTGGGTGCGTTGCCGTTCCCGGACATTGGCCATCACTCGCTGGTTACTAAACTCATCCGTTTCCTCCGTCTTGCTGGGCTTTCGCTTCAGCCGCCGTCGCGGCTTCCGGAAGGCCTTTCCGCCGGCATCTGATCCGTCCAGCAGACTTCCGGCACTCCCATCGTCCGCCAGACAGGCAGGTGACATGACACCGCCACCGTTCAGATCGTTGACGGAACTCAATGCCGTGTGCCGGGCATACTCCATGTCATCCCGATCCGAGCTGGAGTAGGCACTGCCGTTCAGGGAATTGGCTGGCTCATAGCCCTCAAAGCTCTGCCTGTAGGCGGCCTGGAAGTGCATTTGGGAGTGGTTTTGCTGGGTCTGCTGTTGGTTCAGCTGCTGGGCCTGCTGCTGCTGCTGCTGGTTGCTGTACAGCGGCAGGAATATCTGCGACTTGTGCTCCGCCAGCTCCTCGTCGGGGAACTCAAAGTGCGAGTGTGGCGAGTTGCAGGTGCTCTGGACTCCTGGACAGGATTGGGCCGAGGCCACCTCGTCCACAGTGGTGGGCAGGTAATCCACATAGATGTGATGCTGCTGCTGCTGCTGCTGATGGATGAGTTTTTTGTGCTCGGGTTGCATGGCCAGGGAGCCTCCAGTCTGGCAGTCGTAGTCCCCGCTGCTCCTGGCCCGCTTGCCATGCTCATTCCAGGAGGAGCCGGAGGACTCAAAGACCGTGGGATTGGCAGTCGCATTGCTGTTGCTGCTGCTGGTGTTGGTGTTTGTGGTGGTGTTGTTGTTGTTCAGCTCCAGGCTGTTACTCTGGGCACTGTGATTGCTGCTGGTGCTGAGTACCTCGTTGCTGGGTATATTGTAGTCCTGATCCTCCAGCTCCGTGAGCCCGTAGGCCGCATACTCCGAGGGCAGGGGAGCATACTGAGGTGGCTGGGACAGATTGTGCTGCGCCTGCTGCTGCTGGTGGGAGAGATTGTGTTGCTGCTGCTGGGTGAGGTGATGCTGCTGATAGCCCGGGGACTGCATGTAGGCCTGCTGCTCCACCTGGATGAGCTTGATCACATTGTGCTGCAGCTCCATGATGTTGGGCAGCGTGGGCTTGTAGCTAATGTCCAGCAGCACTTTGGGCGACACCGAGCGAGCGCTCATCATTTGCATAGGACTTTTGGTGATTTACTTGGCACACACTTTCTGATAAATAACTCAATATTATCGGTGATATGAACTCTATATACTAGGTGTTTCGTTCGCCCCGAAAGAGATCTGATCGCACGCACTGACGGAACGCAACTGACGCACGATCCTTATGGCCATTGCTCAAATTGACATTTTGCGGCTGCTCGACGGCCATTCGCTGTCGCCGCTCATATATTCGTCTCGCTCGCTCCCTCTCTGGCCGCGCTCTATGGCCATCCCGCTCTGGCCCAATGGCGGATGCTGCGGAGCCGCAGGTATGACGTCAGTCGGCGGGGTATTTTTCATTACATTTTTCTCCAGCGGCGGCTGCAAAATGCGTTTGCATTTTCCCATCCGCTCGGCAAGAGAGAGCCTTGACTCTGGCCCGCTCTTGGGTTATTCTTTGCCGGGTTTTCTCGGCGTTTTGGGAAAATGTCACGGGGAAAATGGCACGGGGAAATGGCAGGGGATCGGCCGGTTGGTCGGGGAAAACGTGCCGACAATTTACAAAATATTCTTACTTGTTGATTCGATGAGAGGAAATGTAAATATCTGAAGTGCAGAATGGCAGCTTAAGTTATTCGATTTTAAATTAAATAATATATACCCGAGTTTAATAAATATTAAAAACAGTTATAGATAGTAAAGATAAAAATAATTTAATTTAAGTAAATTACAAGAGTTTATTTTAAATAACCTATACCAAATTAATTTTATTTGACTTATCTTTATACACAATTAAGTTTATTCAAAACAATCTAGTTCTTCAGTTGAAGTATTTTATTTTATTTATAGATAGATTTTGTTTATGAAGAACCGGTAATCATATTTTAAAAATCATATTTTAAGCGCAAAACATTGATAACGAAATAAATACATAGTATATATTTAATATTGCCAGCAAAAATAAGGATATAATCATGCGAATATTATAATTTTTAAAATTAAATGATGAAGGAATAAGAATTGCTAAGTTATTTGTCATTACCTTATTTATGTACAATAATACTAAATTACCTAATCATTTACAAAATGATTTTACATCAAGGTACATTATTTGCTTTAAATATTTTCTTAAGGTGTAATAAATAATTAACTAAAAAAAATTAAGCAAAACGTCAAGTGAACTTTATGGGATTGCGAAATTTCCCATCCACTTTCTTGTTGGGGAAAATGTCGATTTAAAAGGTAGTTCGGGCTCTCGGAATTTTCACAGGAAAGCCGGCAAAATGTTTGTGCGTTTATGCCCATCAAAATCATTCCGCTATTATGTAATCACCAGTTGCCAACCATCGTAAAGGCCAAATCCTCAACCCTAAAGGAGGGGAACTCCGCGGAAAGGTTTCATTATGCCTAATTAGTGAATTTCCACACACAGACACACATACACGAACCGAGAAAATCTCCGAGGAAGATCGCGCACAGCTCCGAAAATCCACAAAAATACGAGCGAAAAGTCAAATTTCCGGCCGCGGCCAACAAAAATACCCGATTAATGCCGAGCTCGAACTTCCGCTGGAAAAAACCGCGATTTCATATCCCCGATCGTCCGGCTTAGGTAATAACAAAACCCCAGGACGACCCCTGAGAAAAACCACCAACAGGGTTTTGCCCTATAGTCCAGGTAGAGTTTTGCGGACTCTAAACTTTCTGGATACCTTTTTGTAGGTCAATAATTTTTATGGCTTAATTCTGTGCGAATCAATTAATTTAATTATGAGTATTTACTAAAGAAACTAAGGATGCTGATGAACAGTTTAGATATTATATTAAATGTGATAAATGTAATTAAATTGATTAAAATAAATTAAAATCTTGTATGCAAATTATATATTGTTGTAGGATCTCTTAATAGTTGAAAATGTATTTTTTAAGGCCCATGTATATATAGAAGTTATATTAAATATATTATTAAAAAACAAAGTCATTAACCTTCTTATTGGATGCAATCATTTTCATACCCCTTTTTTGCAGATGAATTATGGTAGAGTAATAATTCATTGTTTCAATATAAACCTTCTAATAATTATAGAATTTAATAAATGAAGACACGCATAGTAAATAGTGCCAAATTTATGGATAATATTAAATGTAAAACAACTTAAATAGTTAAGAAAAGTGTAGCCATCTTTTTGGATGGAACATAAAACCAGCCCTTCTTTAAAGAAAATGAATACTTGCGCCATAAAGTAGGCAACCTTAAATAAAGTACGTACTGTAGAAAAGGTTTGCTGATAAATAAAAATATTTAAGAAAGCTAAGAAACTATTTAAAAGGTAAACAAATTCATACTAAAGAAATCTATGGCAATCAACCCAAATTAATACTTTAATATTTGCTTTATTTTCATCAATTTCTTAGACAGATGGCGTCTCTCAAGCAAAATGTAGAAAATATATAGACATCAGCAATTCGATGTGATCTTAATGTTCCAATTGGACACACTGCAGTCACGTAGTTTATTGATTTCAATTCCGTTTACGAGCCCGAATAAAACGAAAATAAAAAACCAAATGAGAGGCTGGAAAGGTATTTTGCGTATTATTGTTTTTTGTTGTATTTAGCGATGCTGCTTCTGTTTTTCATCTCGTCGTCGCGGGATTTGTTGTGATTTTTTCGTTTGCATTTTAGGTTTTGCGTGGTGCGATTGCCAAACGATCTCAAAGCGGGCCAACTTTCCATTTTGACAATGCTCTAATCCTGCCATCGCAAACTAAAAAACTAAAAATAAACCACTAACAAAAACAGAAACAGAAAAGCAAAACTCCGTGTGCGAGAGCGAGTGTGTGGAGCGTGAGAAGAAACTTTTGGTGCACGTAAATCTCGCTCGACAATCAATTAAAATTAAAATATTTTTTGCCTGCCGCCAGCGCAGCGTTGTCTACATATTCGAATTGACTTTTGATGATGTATCACGATTTATTGTTACCAAAAATGGTCGTCAAAGCGCGTGGAAAAGTGGATCAGGTAGGCAATGGCGACGTCTAACGGTGCGGGTAACCTAACCAAAAAAAAAGAAAATTGGGGTTCAGGCGAACTCCCACAGCTTTTGATCTCCACAGTTGTAGTTCCCTATGACGGATGTGCTCCTTAAGTTGAAAGTTGGTGGGATGAACCTACTTGTAAAAGTAATCTTAGTGTACATTGTAATTATTTTATATTTAATTATGTAGCAGGGATCAATGGATAATTATTTGAAAGATATTAATCTAAGAGAATTGAACTTTGTTTCTTTAATCACTTTGTTTATTTTAAGCAAGAACTTCGTTCATCAGCAATATGGATGATAGAAGGCACTTTATAACCATTCTAATTGTAAACCCTTTTTAGACGTTTAAATTTTTTATTTGTTTAAATTCTAGACAATCAAATATGAATTATAAAAATTTTTAGATATTATAAATATGTAAAAAGTATGATTAAAATTCCCATTGGTTAACTGGTTTATAAGTTCAGTTATTGATTGATGAAAATATATCTGAATTGTTATCGCTATATTATTTCAAAATTGTCTATTAATTTTTTTATAATATATGTATAATTTGTATATTATTAATAATTTTGCTTCATTTAAAAGAAAGATTTAATTAATTGGCACTGATTTAATTAAATTCCTATAGTATCTTGGCAGATCTATATGAATATATAGCTTTTTGATACTCTTTTGATCGATTTGTTTACTTTATCGACCTTGTCCTGTAATATTCCAAGCGGGAAACGTGAGCGATGCAACCGCTTAGATTAGGAACAAAGCCGCTCGATGGAAATGAAAATGGAAATGACATCGCTGGATGCTGTCAGTACCTTGTTGTACCTTGTGCTAATTGCCTCCCTTTTGCTCTCCCTCGCACACACACACCCACCCTCCCCGTGGCCCTAGGTATTTACCATTTCAGCCAATGAAATCGCTGGCGCCAAACACCTACACTTCCAAGAGCTTGTCAGCTTGTCAGCGTGTGTGCGCTGCATGTTAATTAACACGCACACACACACCTCCACAAAATAACAGAAAAAAGCCCCGAGAACACAATCACAAACACAGACGGCACACACCTGGGTGGGGGCACACACAAACTCACTCCGTCACGTTGGCCACCCAATAATATAAGCGCCAACTTGTCATTTTAGCCTAGCTCCACCTTAACTAAACAAACAACAAAGTGGTGCAAACACACACATACACAGATGCGTGGCGCTGAGCGGCGGTGGTGAGTTGTGGGGCAAAGCTCACCACGGCCCCAAGCCCAGTTGGCGGCTTGGAAATTTCACAGTTCAGAGCAAGTTTGCTGCTCGACACGTTCAAACGTGCTTCGTGCGATCCGTTGCCGTTTCGCTCGCCCTTCGTTCCGTTTCCGTTCCGTTTCGTCTCGTTCCGTTCGCGCTCTGCGTCTGCCTTTGCATTGTTTGCATCTTTTTATCAGCCGGCGTTTTTTGCGCATGCGTGCGTGCTTTTGAGCGTGCGTGCGCCGTGTGCGTGTGTGTTGGTGCGACGCGACGCTTTAAATGGCGTTTTAAGTGAAATTAAAATGACGGATGTGCCGCAATTTGCACACTCACGCCGCAAACAACGAAGGCTGCGTACCTACCAGCAAAGAATCAAGAGGAATACATAAATAAATAAATAATAACACAGCCGTTGTGGGGCGTAGCATGTGCCTCTCTTAGTTGATCGAATTAAGTGCGAGTTTTATAGCGCCCGCGGGACCGGGAACTGCAATTGACTGCCGTACTGGAAAAAAACGTAGAGAAAAAACCAAACACAACCGGAAATGCAAGCCCCACCAACAGCTAAAGCAACAACAAGTGTAACACCCCCGCCCAGGAAGCGGCGGCAATAAGTGCTAATAAGTGTGCCGCAGACAATAACTACAGCGAGTGTACCGAGTACGATTCCGAGTCCCGAGTCTATAACTAAAACCGGATGCAAGGGCCACCAGTAATTGCCAATTTTAGTCACAGTCAGTCGATCTCCCCTAAACTCGAAACTTCCCCCCACTAAATTGGGTGACTTGAATGTATTGTTTTTTTGTAATGGCCTTGTTCTGATTTACATTTTTGGGAGTTATGAATTCTTGTTGAATTGGTTTTATAATTATACTAATTTAAATAAAAGCTCAACTGTTCTTTTTTACAATTTCATTGAACTTAAGAGAGAGACTCACTTTATTGTCTTTATAATATTCATCTTAACTTTTATTTAATTTTATAAAAATTTAATTCATATTTCTAAAATTCTATTACTAAAAAAATTCAAGTTAAGGGTTTAAATAAGAAAGAAAAGAATAAAACGTTGTAACTTTTAAAATCGTAACAGTTTCGAATATAGATTTTCCTTAATTTGAAAATAAATTCATTTAATATATATTTTTACTCGAATTTAAATATTTTTGACTAAACCTAATACTTAATGGAATTAAAAAGACAATATTTAAGACATCCACTTATATTTTCTTGTCTAAAAAGTGCTTAGAGGCATTCGAAAATAGTATTCTAATTTTCTCAAGAATACAAAAAACCGATATATTGGTTTATAATTTTGTTTTATGAACAGAAATCTTCTACCTCCTTACATTAAATTTTCAAAGGGTTTGAGATTCGATTTAGGGAAGTTCGACTGTCAGTTCCTCTATTTTTTTCCCGTACCGTTCAATTGGAAAAATCTCCAAGCTCTTGTTTTATGTTTTATATATTTTTTTCTTAATTTATTAGTCATGCTTAGGCGACTCATAAAATATTTGCCCAAGTAACTTCGTCACGCACTGAGCACTCGCCCAACTCCCTCGGCGGCCCCCTCACCTTGCTGCCCTCCTTTTCGGCTGCATCAAAATGCGGCTGCTTCTGCTTCTGCCACGGTGGCCCCCCTCCCCCAACAAAAGGAAACAAAAGTTCAAAGCATAAGCAAGCAAAAATAACAGAGAAAATAAGGGAAAAAGAAGCAGGAAAAAAGAGGAGAAGGTAGCACAAAAAAAATAAAATATAAGTAAAACACACACAAACTCAAGGTGCGTTGCCCGCGTTTTGTCATTGATTCCGCGGCTGCGAAATAGCATGCGGCAGTTGCAGAAAAAGAGACACAGGCAACAGCTGCTGCGACAAAAGCAAAAGCCAAAACCAAAAGCAAAAAGCCAAGCGCAGGCCCAGGCTAGTTGCAGCGATTATTTCGAGCATCCACCTCCACTTTCCTACCCTTTGCTGCCTGTCTTTTGTAACAACGTGGCCAGAACGTTGCCGGGCAATTATTATTTTGTAAGACGTTTTACAATTTAATGGTTTTCATGGTAAGTACAACGAAGGCACTGCAACGCCAACGCCAACGCCATATGCTGCCATGTGCTCCCCTTTTCGTTCCCCCTCCTGGTCACCTTGTTTTTGTACCCTGTCAGCTGAAAGTTTGTTTTGGCGACTCCAGGGTTAAGGAAGGGGTCACAGGGGTTAAGGGGAAGGGGAGTCCATGGTTGACACCAACCTGTTGAACTTTTTTTTCTGCAAGGGGGAAAAGTCGCTTAATTCCCTGTTTTTCTGCCTCTCTTTGCAGAATGGACTTGGATCCGACCCTCTGTCAGCAAAGGAGGTGAGTTCTGGGGATTAACACACGGATTCTAGGGATAAGTTGGGGTTAATTAGGTGCGGCTCAGAAAGTAAGGCCAAGAACACTTTTGTTAACTTAAAATTTATTATAATTAATTTCCTGACCTAATTTTGAGACCAGAGCCAGACCTTAGATATATGAGTCAGGTATTATTAACCATTTACAAATAAAGACAGCAATAATTTTAACTATCATAAAGCCATTTTTATATCTACGCCTGCAGAATATTAAAAATATTTACTTCATACATAACTATGCAGAAAAACATTCAGTATTTGAGGGGATTAAAGGATTTCTGTGCTCATGAACATTGTATTATATTGTTTGATAATTACTAATAAGGAGAGTTTTGAGTTTGCCTTCTAGTTTAGTTTAGTTTTTCCATAGGTTTCATTCTTCCTAAAATAAATTCAAACCTTAACTTTAATTGTGTTCCCATTGAAGTTATTTTAATGCCCTCGTCACAGCACCTAAGTAATTGTTATTGCCTGTAATTTGTCTTCAATATCAGTTAAACACACAACTCATTAACGGCTATATGTTGCCTTGCCAAGAAGTGCCGCCTACAAAAAAAGAAGCCTTTATCAATTAAGAGCCAGAGGCGAGTAAAATATTTTCATGCTAGCGATACACTTCGCCTCGGGCCATTCGAAATGACAATTGCCAAGGAATTCCCAGTGGGCCAATTCGTTTGGCTGCCCCATAAAACCCATCTCAAAGGCAAGGAGCCGTCGTCAGACGTCCGTCAGTCGGCGGAAAACCACATACCAAGCGTAAGACTATCCATAAAATTGAGTTGGCGGGATGGGGAGGAAGCCAGGGGAAATCGGAGGCAACTAATGTCCCGGCCATCATTCTATCAATTGCGGCGCCTATGAGAAATTTCAGCACGTCCCATCGCAAATTAGCAGATCGGAGGCTGCAGCGCCCCATAACAATATCATAAAGCAGGGGGAATCTGTACGGGAATCTATATAACAATAAATCAGCGCCGTGGGGCAATTAGAGGGAAAAGTAAACGGGGGCAAAAGTAACAAAAAACGAGTTGAGCTGAAATAATATAAATATAAATACCTTTGGACAGGGGCCAACATCAGTCGCATATCAATTGCAATTGCCAACATCGATCGCCAGATCTGGATCTCGATCGCGATATCGCTCGGAATCGGAATCGGAATCGGGATCTCGAGCTCGATTTCGATCCAGATTTCGATCTGCTGGCGGCCAATGAAGTTGTTGTCAATGCTGTGGGCCATAAAGTGGACAGAAGGCCAAGAAGGCAGGGAGACATCGCAATTGGCCCCGCGGCCGCAGCCATTCGACACAATCGAAGACAAACTATCTAATCTAATGCCGGCAATGAGCATTTGTTTGTATAACTAACTGCCGCGGCAGTGCCTCCAAATCGCGTGGCCAAGTTCTGGGTTCTCCGGGCTCCACCACAGACCCCTTCCCAGCCATCTTTTCGCCCACTCGCCACTGACATTTTTTCATAATTTGCGCTACAAGCCTGACAATTGTCGTTGTTTTGCCCACTGGGCACACACTCGGCATCTGCATCGGCATCCACATCCATGGATGTCGACCAGGTTGTTCGCCGTCTTGGCTTTTGGTGTTCGCGACCATGTTGTTGGCAGCAGGCTAAGACTGTGGGGCTACCCTGCAAGTGGATTAGGGTTACTTGGGTTAACCTGGTTGACTGGTGAAGAGCAGGACCTTGAACTGTTTAATTTTGGATATCAAGAATGTGGAAAATTATAATTTAAGGATTTTTTGTTTAGCTCATAGATTTAAGATAAAGGGGGAATATTTATTTGCATACTTGTATTTCATGTCGAAAATATAAGAACGGAGTGGTTTGTGAATGGCTTAGAATATTTCTTTACTAAACATATAATACATAATTGTATATTTTGTATATAATGATAATTACAAATTTGTGCCAATTTAAGTTTAGGTCACACTGCTTAGTTTCCTCTAGCTGTTAACGATTAATCATTGTATTTTATCTATTTCTCCATTAATAAATCTTCCTATCTGTTATCTGTCAATCAATAATTTTGTTATTAATACCTGAGCTTTGTGTGGCTTTTTACCTAGCCGAAATTTAATGAATTACACGTTTAGCAAGCATATTACAAATTAAAAGTTAAGACAGCCAGGTTTTACATAATATATCATAAATATTTACAACCGGCAAGTATTCCTACTTATTTTAAGTACGAGGCGTTTTTACAAGATCCCAAGACTGTTAAACCGCTTAAATATGATGTTTTGACCCATCCTCTTGAATATTAAACCATAACTTAATTGCCCATCTCAACTGCAAATAAAAGTTTTAGCCTTATTGTGGGCACTCCTTGTGCGGTAACTCTCGGTCCGGAACACCCTTTAAATATGTATGAATATATTTGCAGAGCTCGTTTAAATAATATCACAAAGTGTTGGCGCTCAAGTCGAAAATGCATATGCAGTGCCAAATTAAAATTTATCCATTTTATGGCGCTGCGGGCAGCTCATAACTGTTTCTTTGTTATTTTCGCGCCATGGATTTTTTCTTCCATCCTTTTTTTTATTATTTTTCTTGGTTAATTTTTATTGCCTTTAGTTTATTGGCTAAAGATTTCGTAAGCGCATGAAATGCGCAACAATTGTGGTTTTTTCGGTTTCTTCCCACTTATCGCCACCGATCTGCGATCTCGGATCTCCCCATATCCCCCATATGGAGTAAGAAAGGTATCGACGGAAGTCATTTGCGGTGGTTCCAGCTAGATGAATTCAATAAGCAAACACCGAACACCAAAACGGCTCCCAAACACGCACACCCCACCTTTCCAGCTAACTCCAAATCCGAATCCCAACCCCAAGCCCCCCGTGGATGGTGTTCTTTGCCGGAGTGAGCCAGACCATCCAACACTTTCCCCCATCAACAGAAACATCACTTTTGTCAAACTTGATTAGCCGCCGCTGCGATTATGACTCTATTGTTCAGCTGCATATATAATTTAGTATATAATCGGGGGAGGGAATAACAATATTGATGCCTTTGCTGATAATCTCTCCATTTCTAATTTCTTCTCGATCCGCAGGCAGAGGGCCCTCCGGTTCAGGTTGAACCAGTTGATCTGAGCTTACGTTCGCCGCGCGGTAAGTTGCTAATTATAAGCTATATCTTAGTTGACTCACCTGAACCCGAACCTATATGTATACTTAATACACCGACCCGAAAACAATTAATCAATGAAATGGCCGCCGCAAGTTGATCACTTGAGAAAAGCAGGTCACCTTCGAAAGAGCGAGAGAAAGAACTTCGAACAAAAAATGTATATTGGTTACAAAACCAATTTGCATTTTGCGTCTAATGAAGACAAACTTTTTTTTGTGGGCTTGGAGTGCCTACAAGAGATACCGATGGTGGGTGGAGTGAAAGGAAAAATTAGAAAATGTTTATAACAACGTTGTTTGTGGCAACGAAATTTAAGTTGAGTGCTTAATGGACTAAGGATTAATTCTTTAAAGAATTTTGTAGGGAAAATCTTTTAAAAATTATTCAACTTTTTAAGAATAAATCTTATGTTCGTGAAAATGTTACAATAGAACCTGTAAAGTATAAACGATCTTAAAACTTTACTCAAATATTTCGAACCGTCTAGGAACTTATGTATTTTCTTTATAATAAAAAGCTTTCTACTTCCTTACTCAAAGATTTCTGCCAAATTTTGAATAAAAAATTGATCATAAAATCAAAAATAGCACCTAATGAACTGCCAAATTCTTATACCTAATCTTTTATATTAATTCAAATCATAAAATCGATATTATGGATCAGCAACAAATGGGAAACAAACAATGTGGCTGGCTGGCTGGTCGGTAGATAAGTAAAAGCTCAGCTCGTTTGAGAGCATAACATAAAGAGATCTATGTTAAAGATATCTATCAACATTAATATCAACCTATGATCACAGCCATAAAATCCCCCCACCGAGTGAATTCCTCAGATCTCCGACGGCTCTTCCCCCGCGAATGAAATGCCGAAGATTATCCGGCCATCTCGCAGACAAGTTCGAACAAAAGAGCAGACAAAACGTTAGTCATTGCCTAATGCCCAATCTCATCTCATCAGATCCATTCATACTATATGCACGAGATGGATATCGGGTCCAGGGAGGGGGTCCCATTAAAATCATGCTGATTCCGCTGCGAAGCCATCGCTCTATATCCGACGCCCAGGAACCTGACCCGAACAAGTGACGGGATTGGGACTGGGACTCTGGGTCGCGGTGTGTTGATTTTGTGGCCACTTGACCAACCACCAACTGCTTGACCATTTGACCTTTGCCAGCCTTTCTCTTTGCCTCCGACTCCATGTGTTTCGCTGTGTGTGAAGTTAACAGCAACGCCCCGAAAGGCCACAAAAACGTTGACTAGATAAATAGATGGTTAGTTATACGCGCAGCCCCGCTCCGCTCCGGTCTTCAGCTCCTCAGCCGTAGGGTGCCCAGCGGTACACCTAATTTAATTAAGAAGCCAGAGAGCTTACCTTAAATGGCTATACAGTAAGATTAACAGCTAAAAACCTGAGCGCTGCTCCGTTCATTAAAAAGCCCAGCTCAAGTTGAAGCTGAAGCTGAAGCCGCAGCCGAAGCCAAAACTAAAGCCGGAGTCAAAGTCAGAAAAGTTGTTGTCTCGCCGCGCATATTAATCAATTAGGCATGATATTAGTGAGGGCATCATTAATTTTGTCAATGCGCTCACCTGGCTGGGGCACAAAAGCTATTTGAGAAGCGCATAGAGAGGCGGCGACGGCGATCTCTCATGCTAATGGTTTATGGTGCTACTATCCATGGATACCCGAGTAACCAACATCCACGGTGATCCACGGATCCGTGGCGAATGTGTTAAATAGCGTTAAAATTTGTAAAACAAACGGCACATAATGGTCCAGCTTAATTTCCAACCTTAACGGTCATCCCAACATAACAACCACAAACTGAGCCACCCGAAAGCCAAGCCAAGCCAACTCAAGTCAAGTCGGGCCAGGTCGAGCCAAGTTGAAGATTTTTCGGCACACATAAATTATGGGCTTTAAATAATTATGCAATTAGCCAGCGTAGCGATAGATAGCCCCAAATTGCCAATGAATGGAGGGCAAAGCCAAAGGCCCAAAAGAACGGCGGAGACAGTGCCAAATTCCCACCAACTCTAATTGCAGTAACCGCCGAGTGCGAGGTGAGAGCGCTGGCTGGGAAGCTGTAGTTCGAGCTGAAGCTGGAGCTGGCGGTGCAACTACAACTTGATTTATTTAAGCTACCCAAACAGCCCATAAATAAAGCTGTTGAACTAGCCACCAGCAGAAGGTGCAGGCTGGAGAGGATCGGATCGCAGGGAGGAGCCACCGACTGGGAAGGGTGGAGTCGGAGCAGGAGCGTCCCAGCCAGAGAGCCTGAGACATCCACAGCAGTTCTTCTTGTTGTTGTTGTTGTTGGTGGTGCCTTACCCAAACGAAACACAACATTGTACAATCCCACACCACACCACACCATCGGAGCCACTACCTTTTCCTTCACCTCCTCCTCCTCCTCCTCCAAAGGCACCTCGCCACTCAGGGGCATAGGCTTTCCAGGTTAAGTAGATGCGGCGACACGCGGGTCGCTCCAGCGAGCGAACGACCTTAAGACGGAGATCCCAACTCGATTCGAGGGGCAATGAGTTCGAGGCGGAGCAGGAGGAGCCGGTCGGGGTGAGGACTAGGCGACGATGTTGGAGCATCCACGGCACCTATCGAATGATATGCAACATTTAGTGAAGTGCCCGAGTACCAAGCATGGGCCGGGGCATATTGATGGCAAGGTGAAAATGTGACGAGCAGGTGGGAACATCAGTTGTGGGGGTCTCTTAAGGGAAAAGTGGGAAGTCCAAAGAGGGTTTGTGTGAGAAATGCTTAAGTTGAATTTTATAATAATAAAGTAATATAGTAACATTCAAAAGTACTAAAATCATATGACCTAAAGCTTAGGAAATACTGAACAGCATCATCTCTCATGAGTGAATAGAGTTATTTCTGTTTAAAAGTACTATATAATTAAGATAAAAGAGCAGTAATTTTGAGGGATAACCATTGGGTCTTATACCTTTAACCCATTGAATTAGTGTTACTGTTGCTGCACTTCATCGACTCGGGTCTTGTGACTTGGGTATCTCGCCGCGCTGCTGATTTGGCATCTGCAACTGCTGCTCCCCCAGTGATAGTCACAGCCAGAGCTCATAAATGCTGGCGGGATGGAGCATAGAAACCACACTGGCCTCGCCCAGATCCATGAGATCCCCGAGATTCCCCTTAGATTTGCGAGATCTCTGAGATCCGCTGGATCCCCTAACTCAGATGCCAGGCCCGCACACACACATCTTTGAGTATTATTCACATCCAGCGAGGGGGCGTGTGGACCGGGGTGATTGTTTTTTAATTATGCTGTGGCTGACACCCGGCCGGATGACCATTGAAGATGGGCTCCGGGGATCTAGCGATCTGGGGATCTGCTGGGGATCAGGGGTCTACAGGTCTGCCTGTTTCTGCAGGTTTCTTTTTGAGAGATCTGAAGACCGAAACTGGGTGGAGACGCGACTCGAGCTGGAGCCGTGTCTCTGGGCCTGGTTAACATGGCGCGTATGTAGCGCATCGAGTTGACTTGACTTGACTTGACTGAGTGACTGTGACTGGCTTTTGAGGTTATGTGAAAGGTCAAGTTCGTGATCGCATTCAAACATTTTTGCCAACCACTCATCTCGCTGCGCAGATCGGGCCCACAAACCGGGGACTCTATAGACCAGGCCCAGACCGTGGCGGCGGGAACTGGGGGAACCGAGACCCAGACTCAAACTGAGACTGAGACTGAGACCGAGACCCGGGAGTAGAGTGCAAGGAACACGAGTGTGAGTCGCCGCCGCCGAAAAAAAAAAAAATACAAAATAGAAGATCAGGGACTCTCGGAGTGAAAGAGAGAGGAAATACCCGACCCAAGCGACGTCGCATCGTAGAAAAATTGAAGATGAGCGTGCCACCACCACGCCACGATTCTGCCATTCCCGTCTCTGTCTCTGTTTCAGTATGCCTCTGCCCGCGCCCGCGCCCCCGCTTCCGTATCCCCCACATCTGCTCTGTCCAATCCCCCATCGCAATCCCCCATCTGGCGGAGATGCCATCCCCAACCCATCCGCATCCCAGCGCGGCTCAGGTCGACTCTCCTCCCGCGCCGGAACCGAGTTGAGTGAATGTAAACTGTGGTTTACTTGTTTCCAGCGTTGTCATAGTAATTTTTCTGCACTATAACAACGGCCAGCGTCGCCTCCAACAGCACTGAAAAATGCACAGAGGGAAAATAAGCCTAAATTTATATAGATATCTCTACAGATTTTGATACAAGAGATAAAATATTCAGGGGGTAGAAAAATATATTCCAAGAGGTAAAAATAAGTATTTTATCTTTTTAAAGGATGTAAATATTTAATTAAACTAATTAAGATTCGACAATAACTTAAATAATTTAAGTAAAAGTCTTCAAAATTTGTAATTATTACATTTGAAACAAATAGAAAACAAAATTGTACTTGAAAATACCGAAACCTCTTTTTGTGTTAAAAAAGGATTTAAATTTAAACCCTTTCATTGAAAAGCTAACAAAAGCCTCCAAAATACTAAATTATATTATTCCTAGTAAATTTTCTTCAATATTTTCTCGCTGTGCATAAACTTTGGGGTGCTCTCGGATGTTCGGTGGCAGCACTCACCCGAAAACATTGAAACAAGCGGAGAAAAATGGAGATGCTGATGACACTGGAGACACGTTGTCTCTGGCAATCGTGCAACTGACACACCAGCACCACCACCGAAGGCACCACCACCGAAGGCACCACCGGCCACAGAAAAAAGAAAGAATGCTAGACAGCATATGCCACACGAACTCTTGGAAAGATTACACTGGACAACAGGCGACGCGACTGGGGTGCGGCCAGCTGGAATTTTTTGGGAGGCACAAGGATGGGGAGTGTCTCCCCGAAGATGATTTGGCAATTGGTAATTGAAAGTTGAAGTCTGCAACTTTTATGTCGGCAGCTATTATAAAGTTTTGATAAATTAACTGAAACTTAAGTTAAACAATTGAACGATCAAGTCCAGGGTTAGGGAATTCGGTCAGGGGAATAAAAACTTCCAAATATATTCCACGAAAAAGAATTACTTCCAAGCCAGACAGAGAAAAACAAATGTAAAACCTTTCAGAGGGCACCTGCTCAGAGACCAGACTCCCCCAACTCTGCTAAATGGCCCGAAGCTAATCAAAAGCCACTCAAGAAGTCCCTCTTAACCTGCATCTGGGCGCCCATAAATCAACCGGAGAGTAAGCCCAGGGAGGTGGACGCCGAACCAAACCTGTTGCACAGTGTTCTGCTGAGCTCGCATCTTCTGAGACCCAAAAAAAAAATGAGGATCATGCGAAGAGATCCGACCGAAAAATATACAACAAAACAAGGAGGCAACAACCACGCAAAACAACACACACAACACCATGCCACACCACACTGCACCGAAGTAGATCCACGCTTTCGTGAGCAAACAATTCGAAAGCTGACAACGACTCCAGAGGAGATCTCGGCGACGATCGATTCGTGTTAGTCATCATCACAGTTGAGCTGAACCCACACGAATCATAATGAGGCTGGCTGCTCCTCAAAAGCTTTTCAGCTGCAAACCGAAAACTCAACTATGCCGCTTATCCCCATCGATAAGGCCGAGATCTAAGGATCTAAGGCAGCAGCAGCTCGAACTATCCCCTTAGCCAATAGTGCCGGAGTTTCCCAAGATCTTTTTCGTGTAGCTCATTAGCCTGGCAAACTAATTTCGCAAGCTGCAGACAATGCCCCCAGAAAAAATACTCGTAACAGATGGAACAAGAAAAAACAGAGGCAAGCTGCCTGCATATTTATTGGTCATAAGTGCGGCAAAGCTCACAAGACCGAACAAACAGCAGTAAAAATTCAGCAGAGCAGAGCAGAGTCGAACCCCCCAAAACAAAAAAATATTTGAAAATTTGTCTCCGACTTGGCTTGCATAGCAATCGCATATTAGCAATTTGCATTGTCTACTGGAGCACACTTGGTCTCTGACTTTGGTTTACTAAGCTGTACACGGAGCCAAAAATGATCGAAATTCATTCAAGATAAATCGATAGAGATTGTAGGATTAAAATTCGTATAAAAGCCAGTGAGGAATAGCTGTGAGAATTGAACTAAGTCGTATAAAAAACTATTTAAAATAAATCAATACAAAGGTGCCAAAATCAAAATTAACGGATAATAAAAATATATAGAATATAGAAGAGAAATTATTGTTAAAGCAAATAAGAACAAAGGAAAATGCAAATTAATTAAAAAATTTAATTTAACAAGAAGGGGAGCGAACTTCTCTCTAAAAGGGAGACCTAGTCTAGGGACTTTAAATCAATATTTGTCAATTTCGAAAAACATGCCTCAATAACTATTCGAAATTACTGCAGATCCCCTTTCTCCCCGTGTACTTCCTTTCCAATAGGTGTATGTTTTTGCCACACTGCCCCCCTCTTGTTTTTAGCTGTGAAAAAGAATTCTTTTAGCAGCGTCTACAAATCGTGCAACGGCAGCAGCTCGCTCTTCGTGTTTGCCAAACAAAAAAATTTGACTCATGACTTCGGAGCAACAGAAACAAAAAACCAAAACGAAGGAAATACACCCACCATACCACCATTCACATCCTTTTTTGGCCTGCTCCTGGCCTGCTACACTTTTGGTTTTTGGTCTCAAATTAGTCCGTGCATGCGGCGGGGAATGTTTCTACAAATTAACGCCAATTTCGTATCACGTTATTAATAGTTAACCATTAAATTGACCGCCCCCAACTCAGATCATTATCTAGTTTCGGCGGCTAACAAGGTAGCGCACAAAGCCACCGTGATTCCTTTTCGGCCAAAAGCGGAGTGCAGCTGCCGGCCGTCTTGCCTTAATTATCTCGGGAAGGCCAGCAAAAAAAATAAAATAAATACAAATATCTACATACTCGGCAGAGGCAGAGAGTGCAGCAGGATGCCTGTGACTTCCACTGCGAGTTACAGGGAGCAAAAAGTATAAAAAACAGCTGCGCAGCGGTCGCGTCACCTTTGTTTACCGTATCGAGCGATAAGCTTGTTAACTGTTAACCAAATCTGTAGCCACCGCCGCTGCAATAAACATCGAGTTCAGCCACTTGGCTTATAACTCTTAAAGGAGAACGCCCACCAGCCTGGGGCAGCTCACTACCAATACCAATATCCTCAATGAACCCCAACCGGCGGCTAATTACGAGCGAGTCTCGGGCCCGGAGATTAGCGATGGTAATGGGAGCGAGATACGGATCTGAATGCCGATGGCAGGTCACAGATAGGTGCATTCTGCCGCAAGGAACTTTGACTCTTATCGGGAAATATTTAAGGTGAGAGAGTAATAGAAAGCCTAAGATTTTTGAGGGTGAAACTAATAAAAATTGAATAAAATTTATGGGTAAAAAAGAAAGGATTAGAGAGAGTTGTAAGTGAAGCTAAGAAGCTTTGAGATGCCAGAGAATTAGGATACCTAATATCTAATAGATATTTTTTACAAAAGGAATGAGAGGCTATAAAAATAATTGAGATCTAAGCTGATCTTAAAACGTAAAATAAAATAAAGAATAACCAAACCCATTAGATGAATAAAGAGATCACACTGTTGTCCTAGAAACAATGACAAATAATTTGTTCAATTAAACTCTAAATTCTTCTAAATTCCTCCGCAAACTTACTTACAATATTTTAATTTCACAGAGGCGCCTCTTATCTCCCCTTACAGATCATCTAATTTAAATTGATTTATAGATTGATCGCGGTCTGCTCTCCCTGATACACCTTTGCGCGGTTCGATTCAATTCCTTGACATCGATGCCGTGTCAAGTGTCCATCGCTAAGTCATGTGTAAACGGCAACGGCGACTGCATAACCGACCTGGGCCGCATCGATGCATTAAGATAAACAAATGCGGATCGAAATCGGATAATGTCATGTAGCCATGTCATATGTTAGCCCCGGCAAAAAGCTCTAAACTGGAGCACTAAGTCAAGCAAAAACCAACTGACAAAAGACAAAAACCAGCAGAGCGGAGAGCGCGGCACAAGCAGAAACAAAACAGACTGAGAAAAAAAAAAACATTCTTATCGATTACACCTGAGACCTCAATCAATAAATTGATTGTTAGCGATCAGTTTAAGGCAGGCAGGCCATGCGGAGCTCCATCGCATGTGCTCAGCATACAAAAGAGTTTTTCATGGGGGTTTTGGAGCTTGGAGCTCGGCGTTCGGGGTTCGGTGTTTGTGCCTGTTGCCGCTGGTCGGCTCTTAAGATAAGCCGCCCGGCCTGGTCTTCTGGCTGCTGTACGCTCTCCGGCGGAGGCCCCAAGCCTCGGATTGAGCCTCAGTCCCAGCCAGATCCGAGCCAGGTCCAAGCACTTTTGATCGCTGCCTTGCGATAGGCCAGAGCAGAGTTTTCGACCAAGAAGTCCAAGCGGGCCAGGCGGTGTTGTTAGGAAGTCGTCGTTGTCGTTTGCTGGTTGGTTTGTTTGTTCGGCAAAAATGGCACTGAAAGAAAAGTACCACTACGAATATGAAATATGCAAGAAAGTTGATCAATAATTCTTTTCAATTGGGGTATTTCAACGATAATTACCCCTTATGTTTAGAAGAAGCTTCTTGCTGAGTAAGTTCTGTGTTTTATTAAAATATAGATGTAGTTGCTTATACCAAAGCAAGAATCAGTTGGGAATCATAGAGTCACAGATGGGATTGTCCCTGAATTTAACATTTATTTTTCATTCTTTCAAAATAATAAATAAATAAATGACAAACGTACATTAAGTACTTAAACCAAAAGGTTTCCATCTACTATATGATTAAACTTCCAGCAGGAATTCTCCTTTTATTATCACTATAAAATACAGATATTTCTCTCTGTGTAGCTTCGTTTACCTCCATTGGGTCGCACTGTTGTTGTTTCATTTCATTCGAGGCATAAAGCAAGATTTGTGTAAATGTCAGGTGGTAATAGTGACACTGTGCGCCACTTGATTGGTTTTACTTTGGCCAAGAGCCACAGGAAGACTCCCCTCGTCCTGCTCCTCCTTCCCCTCTCTCTACAGCTCCTTCTTCTCTTCGAGTGTATGTGTGTGTGTGTGTGTGCCAATTTTTCGTTGTTGGTGCTTTTATGGTCGCAAGGTTGTTACGGTTCTCGGCGGTTGTTAGCATTTCTTTAATTGGCTCATTTTCGCGGCACATGTTCAAAAAACTAAACAGAAGTCCAACAAAAATTTATTGCAAGTAAATTAAAAGTTATAGAAAAACGAAAATGAGAACTCCGGCTGCGAGACAATATCGCATCGCAGGCATCAATTAAACATGTAAATAAATTTCAGCAAACATCAACTATTTAACCGCGAGTCCCATGTGGCGTATGAGTAATGTCCGTAGGTTTTCGGCTGACAGTTTGTCACGTTGATTAAATCAAAGGAATTTGGCTGCCGCATTGGATTGTCAGCCAGTAAAAATGGCTATTAATGGTATTTGAAGTTCGTGTCTCTGTTGGGCTCCTTAAAGGAAAACTATTTGAAAATGTTGCAAGATCGGAAAATGCATTTTAAGTGTTTAGTTTTGATTTAATTGGTTTGTTTGTTTTTGTAACAGAATTTTTGTATGAATTTGTTTAACAAAGGAACAAAGTTTAGGAAATGGCTAGATTAAAAGAACATATTTTTTAGGATTATCTTTCACTTTCCAAGCCACAGGACAATTTTTTATTAACCACGTTGACCGATTGACCTAGATTCCAATTTTATATCCACTTTCAAGGCTGGGCTACCTTTATTTCGCTCTCCAATGGCTTGCCACAAATCTTTCCCTAGGAACAGCTGCCAAACGCTGATGCTGCAGTGGCAAATGGGAAGAAAATAAAAATAATAATAAAACGACTTTAGAGACGCCCACGGAACGCAGTCCCATGCGGCAACACCCTCACACCCAGCAGCAACATCGGCAGCAGCAGCAGCAGCAACATCGGCACAAGAGCCACAGCAACAGCCGCAGATCGACAACAATAACCAAGCCAAAGTGGAGCCTTGGCAGTCGAGTTGTATTTGTAAATTGAAAGCACACGCTGCGTCATCAAAGTCATTAAACTGTCGACTGCTTACGGAAGTTTTGTGGCCGTTGTTGTGCCTGGTGTGCCTTGGGTGTTGACTGTGCCGTGTTGTGTTGTGTTGTGTTGTTGCCTTTTGGGTGTGGATCGCTCTTCTGCGTTTTGTAACTGATATGCGACAAGAGCAATAGCAGCCGGCAGAGGCATGTGGGAGCATCCAGTTGGAGCAGAGGGAAAAATTGATCAGCAAATCAATGCGTATTTTCAAAATAGCCTTCTAAAAATAACCTTTTGTTTTTTGAGGCAAGTTAAATGAGTTAAATTCAAGGGACGATTCTTAGCTTGTTTCTATATTTCGTGCAGAAAAAATTGTAATTGTTATTAAGGCACAAAAAAACCTTATACAAGACAGGCCCTTCAGCTCTTATAAATTATTGTAATTATGCTGTTTTTCCTATTAAAGCTAACCCCATTTGTTCTCTGTGTACCAGTGTCAATGGAAGTGTAGGTGTAGAATGTGGCAAGCCACTCACTCTGCTATGGCAGTCGGCAAGAGGCTTCCATTCCCCTCACTCTATCGGAGTCTGCAATTGGAAGCCAGCTTCAAGTGATTTAGAAAGAAATATTAAGTGGGAAAAATCGTAAAGGTTTGGGTTAACATTAATGGAAAATACTCTCATTGTGGCTCAAAATATTACCTAAAGAATAAAGAAGTAATAAGTTTGTTTATTACAATTGTTGACCTTAAAATGTTTTTATAATTGAAATACTAAATTTCCAGGGTAAAGTAAAGTTTTTTAGAAACAACTTCAGGGCTTAAATAAATAAATATATATAAGAAATTATTGGAGCGAATAGTTTTTATTAATATTAACTATTTTTCGTACGTAATTATATCTTCTAAGCTACGTTTTAAATTTTAAGTAAAACTCTCGTTTCCAGCCAATTTGAATCGTTATTCCCTCGTTTTAGTGAAGGGTATGGGATTATAATAAATGTGACAGAAATGCTTAGAGCAGCTCCGGGTTTGGTTCGTCTCCGTCTTGGCTCTTTTCCCTTCTAACCGGCGGCGGGGTGTGTCTGCGAGCGGCGACAATTTCGCAATTCGCAAGGCAAAGGTGTGTTCTGCCCCCTCCTTTGCCCCTGTGAAATCCCTCTCCTCTCCTGACACTCTGAAATGATCCCCTAAAAACCGCCAGTAGACTTGCATTCATTCACTGAATGCAGTCGGTGTATTTCAAACGATTCAAATGCCGCTGGTTTTAATGACACGCGCAATCCGCCGCAAGATTTGACTCCACAATTTGCCAATTTGTCACCAAAAAACAGAAACAGAAAATGTAGGAAAAGCGAGAAAAATTCGCCTAGCGAATTGCTAAATTCTGGATGAACAGCGCGAAATCCAAACCGAATATATATATATAGACGTAGTTATAGTACGTACCGGCCGGAGAGCGAGGCGGCCCTCGGTCGCAGTTCGTCATTCGATTCGGGGAGTGTGACTTTGCTTTAATCGTGACTTTCACAATCAACCTTCAGAAAGGTAGCGTGTACAAGGCGCAAAATGGGCTGCAGACGGGCAGCAGGCAGCAGGCAGCAACAAGAGGAATAAACTAACAACTTTTCGAAGCGTTTACTTTGGCGCTTCATCGAATATTATTTCTCACGTTCTATTTTTTTGTAGCTGCTGCTGCCGGCGCTGCCCTGGCAGCCTGCTTTTTTGTTTTTGTTTATCGTCTTTTTTGTGGCACTGGAAGATTGACTCGGTGCAGGGCATCACATCAATGGATCCAGCCCCGGTCCAGGTCGGATTGGTTTAGTTTATAATTCGATCGGATCGCCCCATCTTCTCTCACAGTCCGCTGCTCGCTGGCTGTGGGCCCTTGGCTGGCTGGGTTGGCAGTAATTTTGATCGCCTCGGATATTTCGGGGGAACTTTTTCACGACCAACAATGGAATATATAAAGCAAGAAAATTGTACGGGCATTTCATGCATCGATCTTGTCAAGAGCAACTCAGCGATTGTCATCGGAAGTGGTGAAAATTCGGCCTCCGATGGGTTTCCGAGAAGTGATTTCAGTTAGTTTTACCATTGTGCTGGGGGAAATAGTGTGTTTAAATTGATATTTTAAACAAATTATATAGTTATCAGTTTTTGGCACTTTGCTGGTTTAATTTTTAATTTATTAAGATACTTTCAAGGAGAGTAATCATTATAGTAACACTTAATTTATTAATATTACAGCATGAATTTAAAGATAACTCATGTTACCGTTTTGTTCTTAATGAACCTTTTTTAAGCTGAAAATCAGACATATTTATTTTAATTAAATACAAAAAAATATGTATCCACTATCATTATAAAAATAAATAAATATGTTATGTGGCAATTGTCTTATCTAAATATTTTAAATTTAATTACAAGTTTTTCCAACTTTCATAGTAAACGTGCCTGCATATTACTCTGTCTATCTCCCTCCAATATCAGCCGCTGGAAATTGAAAACTAAAGCAATAATTTAATAGGATAGTTAAAAATTAAAGTAAAAAACGAAACCAGTTAACTAAACGTAACTGACCCACAATTATAATCCAATTACATTGATGTATCGTTTAATGTGCAAGTTAATGGTAATGGGACATAAAAAGCGTACTGCTGGGAGGGGGCAGAATGGAATCCTAAATCAATTTCCTGTCCTGTCGGGGGCCATCAACTGGTTCCATTCAAATTCCTGGCCAACATGTAAATATCTCTCTCTCTCTCTCTCTCTCTCTCTCTCTCTGTATGTCTCTGTCTCTGTTGCTGTCTCTGTTGCTGTCTCTGTGGGGATTTGTGGCACTGGAAGCCTTGGCAGGCCGAGGGAGCTATGTAAATGCTGGCAATCTCCATTTGGCATTGCAAATGCCTTCCTTTTGGCCATTCCCATTCATTAGTTGGCCATTTCAATTAAGCCATAAAAGCCAAATCTAAACTGAAGACCAATTTTCCCAAATCCATCCCATTCGCAGTCGGAGTAGCAGTATCCTCCCCTTTTTCCGCCCCGTTTTTCCGTCTTGTTGGGCCCCCGCTTTGCCGCCGTTCCTCCCATATACCCCATGCCCCATGCCCCATCAATGTTTTCTGGCCACAATGTTATTGCCTTTGCATGTTGAAAATCATAAAAATGTTAAATGACAAGCGGGCGCATGTTCATTTTAGCGTTGTCCGTCTGTAGTTTCAATTCCTGATGATGTGGTTGTTGCTGCTGCTGCTGATTTGGTTGCCGTCGCTGTTGCTGTTGCCGTCGCTGTTGTGTTTGTTCGCATTGTCAAATTGCGATCAAAAACGCAACAAACGAAACATGCCACACGGAGCACCGAGCTCTGAGCACCGCGAAGACAGACACTCTCGAGCTCTCGGACCAGCAGCATCATGAATCAAATGGCCGAAAAGCCACCATCAAACACTGTTGGCTTTTCACAGCAACAACTTCCCAAACAACCGACGACAACCAGAATCAGCTGAATGCGTTTTAACGGCTACTTGTCTTTAGCTATTTATTGAAAGGATTTTCAACACTCGCACGGCGAGCGGAAGGAGAGGCCTGACTAAGAGGGGTTTCTTGCACGGCGAGAAATGAGATGGTAGAAATGGGAATAAATATTTTGAGAAACTATGAGCAAGGCTTCTAGAGGGATATACAAGAAACAAGTACATTTCAGACCATAAGATACAGTTTAAATATATTTCTAAGGAATATAAAACAATAATGTAAAACATAGAAATTAAATATTATATGTAATTTATATTATATGTTATACAAAAATATTGGTTTTCTCAGAGCAATATCTGTAAGAAGAACATCACAATAAGAATAATTAACTAAAGCTAGTTTGTTTATATACATTAACCAAAAAATTCAATCATTAATTACTGCAATGTTTTACAATATACTAAAAATGTCTGCCAGTTCTTTTGCTTTATGAATACAGTTATATGATTCTTACCTAATAGTGCTTTAAAATATTTTTAAATATTAAAAAAAATGAATAAAATGAAGACACAGACAATTACCTAATTTGGAAAAACTAAATTCACTTTTTAATCACAACTTTTTCCTTAAAATTCCTCCCCCTTTATTTTGCTCTCAGTGCCATTCTGCGCGTTCAAATTGCGTTCGTTGCCTGAGTCTTCTGTCTGCTCTGTCTGCCAGTTGGCAGCGTCAGTCAGTCATTCATGCATTCAATCATTTAATTCAATTTGAAATTGTACAACAAGTCGCACATTTGCGCCTGCCACATGTCCACAAGGCCCAGACTCTGTCTTGGATGCGGATTCGGATGGGGATTGGAATTGGAACTCGGAATGGGAATGGGATTGGGATTGGAAGCTGTAGTAACCCGAGCATTGATGCCGCAGTCGAGCACAAGGCACAGGAAAACACACACATTTGATTATGAAAAGCCTGCGTCTGCCAACTGCAACTGCAACTGTGGCTGCTTCTGCGTCTGCGTCTGCGTTTGCAACCAAATCGATAAAAATAATTGGTTGACTGTTGCTCAGCTGACTCCGACTGCGACGCGACTGCAACTTCGCTCGAATTCTGTTGAATTTTCAGTTTGACATGGATTGCTGCTGTTGATCGGTTGGTCCCGATCAGGGATCGACTGGTGGCCACCGGTGAGGTGAGGAGACCAGCGGCAAACGGCGACGACGACGACCACCATTACAACACGGACAGCAGACGTCGCGTCGTCGTCGTCGGCGGCGGCGGCGGCGGCGGCGGTTTTCCCACGTTCGTGAAAATATTTTTTCGCAAATTATTGGCAAAATAAAATTGTGCACATTTTGGCCTAACGATTTGAATGTGTGTGAGCTGAGAGAGATCGTACAAGGAAATTAAGGCTAGCGAATGGAGTAATCCTAATGAAGCAATCTTAGCCACAAACACCATATAAATTCGGTTGATGGATTCGATTGTGAAATCAGTGTGAGAAATATCAGTGATATGATATTAACGAAAGTAAAAGTGTCTGGTTGAAGTAAGGGAATTAAATAAGATGAAAATCTACAAACAGTTTAGGGAAGTTACAGTGTATTAATGTACATAAATTATGTAAACACAGGACACAGGAAATTTTTATTAATTTACAGCTCTCACATAGTAAAAGCATTTAAAATATTGTTTAATGGCTCTAAATCTTCAGAACCCTAATGAATTACATGAATTAACAAACAAGAACTTGTTCTATAATCTTAGAGTAGTCCTAACGTAATGAAATTCTAACCTTATTACCAACAGAACATGCCAGCATTCCTATGTCCAAAGTTAATCCCTTGACTTCCCCACCAATCACTGAGCAATCCCCCAATTAATTTCCCTCTCATTAAGCACACTTCCAGCTAGTTTTTCCCCCTTTTTCCTCCTCCAAAAAACCCATTGCGTAACAAGTGGTTTGCCCTAAATCATCTTGCAAATCTGCAGGAAGGCGAAACGAGTGATAAATTCCTGCGCAAATTACGCAAAAGCTGGAAAAACAAATGTGAGCAAATTTTTATTTACTTAACGTGTGTAGCTGGTGACAGTTGTCACGGCTAGGAGTCTCTCTCTCTCCGCTGGAGTGCCGAGTGTGTTGCACTTTAAGAAATTAATTGCCGAGATTTATGAGGCAGTTAGTGGATCGGATCGAGTCCGAGTCGGAGTCCAGGTCCGAGAGTTGTATCTGCAGATGTTAGCCGCTGCCACGGAGTGCGTGCCCAGTCCGTTAGGAGTTTAGAGTTGAGTTCGGTGGAAGAGAGCGAGCCTTATAAGGCTGCCGCGCTTTATGCATAAAGCTGAACCACATTTTCCAGCCACTTCACACTTTTATCAGTTTAAAATATGAAGCGGCAAAGCTATGGGAAAATCTTTTTATAGACCAACCCCACTGGACCCCTGAAGTTCGAGGAGCTCCGAGCTGGGAGCTGGGAGCTGGAAGCATCGTAGCCAAGAAAAGAGCCGACAGTCAATTGTGTGAGGAGAAGAGATTTGCGAGGCCCGATAAAGCCGAATGCGGTTGGATGCACTCGTGAGATGACGACGATGGCTGTGGGTACGACTCCGGATGGAAATGGAGGTGGAGCTGCTAGCTGGAAGCTCCAGCTCGAGCAGGAGCAGGGTAGTGAAACTCCACACTCCAGCCGCGTCGTTTGCGGTTACCACCACCGACTCCTCCAGTCTTTGGCAGCGGCACTCTATAATTAGACAATAAACAAAGCCACAGACAAAAGGTGGCTCACATTGGGTGAGCATTCGGGGCGTGGCCAATATACAACACACTGGCATACACACACACACCACAGGCAGGCCAATTTCAAGCCAATGGGCAATCAAAATCAGCGACAAATTGTGCATTTTGTGGTCACAAATTGAGTTAACGCTGCCAAATTAGCGGCATGAATTTATCGCTCGGCCAACGGCCAACAACACAATCCCCCCAGTACCAGCCCCAACCCAAAACCAAAGCAAGACGGAGCGGGATTCGATGCGGATTCGGATTCGGAATTGGATTCGGATTCGGGTTCGGGTCCAAGCGCTTTAATTAAGTCTTTACGAGGCCAGCCACTCAGGCAGCGGCTCCATTTGTTGCCGGGCACTGCGAGAAATTACTATTACTATTAGTGAAACTATTACCATTGGCCCCTTTAGCCTGGACCACCATGCCAAATCGATCCTATCCGTAAACAATTTTCGGAAACACTTGCTTTAATTATGGCACACGATTTTCCACTTTGAACGTTACCAGCGCCCAGGGGTCCATGGAAAATCTGATGTGGCGGTGACTAAGTGAATCATTTAGGTAATTGGTTAATACATATTGGCCATATAAGTTTATCAACAAACAATATTACAGTTAAAATAATGCTTAATAGAAATTTAATCTTCTGTAGCTCTTTAATAAAAGTGTGTTAAGATTTGACATAAATTAATATAGTACCATCCCTATGGACTTATGCTATCCTAAGTATATATTAAATATACAAGGTAGACTTGGCTTAAATTAAATAAAGTTGTGTTCAAAATAATTTGCACTTCATTAGTTTCAAGGCTTATGACCTCTATATAAATGGTGCTCTTTAATAATGTTATTTTTAAAGACTCTATTACTGTCTTTAGCTACTAGTTCCAGCTGGCATTTGTTAATCAATGTTTAATAGTTAATTGTAATTTAATAGTATTAATAGTAAATGTAGCTAGTTATTTTTATTATAAGAACTAATATAATGCTTTAAAAAAATCAAGACATTTTAGGTTTTCGAATATATGCTTAGTACTAAGTGTCAGGACCTTTTCAGTTCTCAAAGATGTTATACCTCACATTCCTACTGTCCCTATTTTTGTTACACTCTAATTTAAGTAAAACAAATATTACTTTACAATAACTTAACGCTTTTATTTATTTATTATTCATACTCATTTCTATATTTCCGTCACAATTTCTCACTGTGCACGTCTGGGTTAGCCAGGCACCATTTGAAATTGGGTGCACCGCAGCTTGGCTCTCGCTTAAATAAATAAATCTGCTCCGGCTGCCGCTGTTGTTGCCGCTGTTGTTGCAGTGGCGGCTTACTGCGGCCAGCAACAATTGGCGCTCGCCTCTTGCCACCAATAAAAGATCGCAGCTCGCTGATTTGACAGGTGAACAATTTTGGGGTTGGGCAGTTTTGGGTCCGAGCTGTGAGCTCCGGCATGTGTCGCTGCCTCCGGTTGTTGGTGGAGCTGGCGAGGCTGGTGGTTGTGGTGGTGCCCACCCACCTGGCTTCGATTGAAGCTAACATTTGTTTTGCTCGCCAGATTATTTCAACAAACTGGTGACAACAAATTAATTTAAAAGATTGCCCCGATATCAGCTCGGTTTATATTTTACTTGGGTTGTTAGTCCGCCGAGCAGTTAGCTCCGGTGGGTGGTTGTTAGCTCAATTGATGGCCAAAGGAAGATAGCTGACAGCAGGGAGCTGCTATGTAGCTGGGAGCTGGGTTACATTTTATGAATACTTTATGGCCGACTGTGGGAATAGCTGGAAATGGGAGTCCTCCGATGGGATCTTGGGTTACCTGCGAAGCCTCTATTAAGCTGAAGCTGCAAGAGGTGTAAGCAGTAGCCCCAAATGGGGGTTTGAAAACAATGGGTCGGACTTAAATGGGTTTCTTTATTTATTTTATAGCTAATATTTATTTTTATGATTAACATTCATTGCATTTCTAATGGCTAATGGAAAGGTAAAAATCAATAAACCTTTAAAGTAGTATGTTATCTTTTTAAGATTTCCTTTTAGTTTTTTATAAAGTCAGCTTCCAAAGGTTTAGAAACTGCATTGCTTATGGGGAAGATTAACTTGCCTTAACTTTATTATTCATAAGGATAATATTTCCAAAGACACCTTATAAAATATCTACCGTTTGATGAAGCACAAATAAACCCTTAATCACTCATATATGTACATATGTATCTTTATACACTCCCCTATAAACCTCACTTTCAATAACTTCCGCTATAGCACATCCCCACATATTCTGTCATTCCGTAAATCTCAATCGCTCCCCCGATATGCAAAGTTTTCTGTTGTGTTGTATTTTCCAAACCGCAGAAACCAAAATTGATTGCACACTTCAAATATCATTGAAAAGGCGCATGACAAATGCGATCGGATCGGGCATAGAGACAGCCACAAATAAATATCGAACGGCCGGGCCATAAATAAAGCGAAGCCAGCGAAAATGTGCCGAAATCGAACATTGAACATCGATTTTGCAAGGTCAAACCGAGGAGTTGGAACTGGCTATGGGATCGCCTTCGACGACCAGTCGTCGATGCTCCCAGCTTTATGCTAACCCGGGCCCTTAAACTTTTCAAAAGTCAACAGCAGTTTAAACTCGTTTGCAAAACACTAACGGGCAAAACGCCTCAGCAGCCCCCTGCCGCGCTCTACACTCAATTTGTTTGCCCAGCGGCATTGAGAATTGGAGTGTCAAACTTTCAGCTTTCGATGCACGCCAGGATCCCGGGTCCCAGGGCAACCCATAGTCGCAAACCGAAAAAGAAACGAAGCTGAAGGTGCATGGAGAAAAATTACAGCAATATACAGGAGTTTCGTAGATCTAAATAATCGGAAATTATCTAAATAATCGGAATGGTCAATGAAAAACATGTATTTGTAATTTTTACCTTCATTTTACAATGATGGTCACACTTTCCTTTTATTTCAACAATGTCCTTTTTAAGACTTTATTATTTGCAGGCTAGCCACATTTTCCTTTGCTATTTCTATTTTAGTATATTTCATATTGTTAAAATTCTTAATATTTTTTCACCGTGCATAAGCCCAGAGAAGGAGGAACTGCAGCGGAGGCTGCCTGCGATGGCTTCTTGCTGGTTTTGTATTGACATTAAATGAAATAATCTGCGATGATTGTGCATTAGTTGCAGTCGGATGCTGTCCCATGGCCAGGGACTGGGGTAATAGTTCTAGACTGCTTGCTGCCTCGTCCGGAGTGGAGTCCGGGGGGATTAGGGCGGTGATGGGAGGACGGTAGGATGACTGCTCGCGGAGCATCGCTCGGTTGGTCGTCGTGGTTCCCATGGCATGATTTTGCATGAAATAATGTGGCGCACGAGTGGGCGGGCAGAGATCCGTGCGGGGGGCCACTTGTCGTGGAGCAGTCGTTTTGGCATTGCCAAAGATGCAAAGGCACCGTGGGTCAAGGGTTTGAGGAAAAATCTATTAGTAAATCGAATGGTAAAAGAGAGTTAATTGAAGGGGAAAAAGGAGCTCTAAGTGAGCAGAATAAAGGGAATTCAAATATATAAATAAATGAGAAATGTCCTATTTCAATCAATCCCATTGAAGGAATTCTAAACGTATAAATTAATTACAATTGGGGACATTATGTTGGGTTTAAAAATTTCCGAAAAATTATAATGTAAGTGGTAAACTACAAATGTATTAATGAAGCACAATTTAGAGTAAAGTCTTTGTACTTTTCTATCCATCAGCTTTCGTTTAGTTTTTTTAATAAAAAATATATGTATAATTCAAGTATAATTCCCTCATATCCTTTAGCCACTGTACCGTTAGTGTCGCCCGTTCGATGTTGCCTCTTGGAAGCTCCATTCAGGCGCTTGTCTTTCGGTTTCTGTTTCTGTATTTCTTTGCATCGTTCGGCTCGGGATTTTCCGCTTTTCTGTTTCTGTTTTCTGGCCGCTCAGCCGCCAAATTTGCAATGAAACAGGAACCGTTAACTGCGGCAATTTGTGCCCTCTCTCCCTCTCTCTCTCTCTCTCTCTCACTCACTTTCCGTCTCTCTCGGTTAGTTTCCCACGTTATAATTCGTTAGATTTGCCATGCTTTTTTCGGTGTATTTGGACCGAATCTTGCATTTGGATTGCTTTGCTTTGGAAGGCATTAATGTTCTTCCGCTGATTGACGGGGCTGGGTTCTAGTTTTTTTGTGAGGATTTTTCAAAAGGTTTGGGAAGCAGGAAATAATTTTTAAAGATTTAAAATTGGAAGTACTGTCTTTGATTTTTATTGCATAAATGGAAACAATAAGGTTTAATTTCATTCTTGTATTTGGAGAGTTTCCAGGGAGTTTGAGTTTTATGCTATGAAAGATTTTTCCCAAAAAGCTTATAGAATATTAAATGTATTTCGAAAGGATACCCCTAAAGCATTAACTACTTCTTATGATTATTCACTTGATAGAGTATTTTAATCTTCGGAGCTTCCTTTCTTATTTTTTGGGCTTTTTTTATTTGTTTTTTTTTTGGGAGGTTCCTGGGAT
>VNJV01013790.1:0-30414 GCA_008042635.1 Drosophila nikananu | reverse complement strand
CCCTATCAGTCATTCAAGTTTTTAGAAAACGTAAAATACTTACATTGTTATTATTTGTTACGGTGTAAGATTTGAAGTTTTCAAAAAAGCTTTAAACACTTCAGGCAATTGGGAACCTGATACTCCTATCCCCAATCCAAAATCCAGCTGGACATGCACTCGAATCGCCTGTCAAAGCGTGGCCAGAGCATCGCCTCATCGCATGCTGCACACCCAGCACTCCTCCGCCTGCGCCGGCACTTGGATCTAATGTTTATCTTCCGTGTTTTGTCCAGCTCCGATTTCATGTGGGGCCACTTTGCATGCGGTCGGCTGGGGGGATCTCCGGGGGATGTAACCAAGATGCGGCCGAGTGGCGCTCAATGTTTGCACTGAAAGTCACGTGCCGCACATAAAAAAGGCAACGCACATCATGATATTCGACTGATTCTGATTTGGATTCTCCTCGGTTCTGTTGTGGTTTTCATTGAAAACGAAATTCAAAAATCAAAAATGTTGGCGCGACAAAAAAAAGAAAAATGAAACAAAAACAACACAAGCCATCAATGGGGAAGGCCCAAAGCAAAAACATTAATTAAGGCAAAACAAAAAAGAAAATGTATTGGGTGTGCATTGTTTGTGTGAGCTTAATACCCATTAATTGTATGGCTGAGGGGAGTCAAATTTTTCTTATTAGTTATTGAAACTGAATAATTTGAATGTTTAATGTTTACTAGAAAATGCAAGACCTAATTTAAGTAATTCTTTCTCAATTTTATATATATATATTTTGCTGGTGATTCATCTCTTGCCTCAACATAAATCCTAAGAACTACAAAAATAATACAAAAAAATTATCAATACTTTGTAGTAAATAAATACTGATAAGCTGCAAGATGGGTCGTAATCAGGAATTAAAATTTGAAGTACATACTTAAACACCTTTTGTTATGGTTATCTGTTGCTTATACCTGGGTTCAAAATAATATTAATACATTTTATTATGTATTAGGCAGCTAAGGTGCACTTTGATGCTTGCCTAGCTTATTAATACGGAATTCAAGGTATTCACTGATAAGGCTGAGGGATGACATTGTATATTTTATATAATGTCCGGCTTGGAGATATTAATTATATTTTTTATTTATTTGAAAAATTTTATTTATTCCTCTTTACCTTTTTATTATTCTTCAAAAAGGATATGAACTCTAGGGTATATTTCAGTCGGTCAGAGGATGCCCTTCATCTTAATATTCTTTTAGGACTTTTTTGTCTTACACTTATTTGAGACGGTTTATGTGTGTGTGTGTGCGTGGGGGAGACTTCGTGTCGTCTTCGGGTTTTAGCGGGGCCTTCTTCGGTCGCTGCCTCAGTCGCCGTCGCTGCCTCGGCCAGCGTTGGCGTCGCAGTCCCCCAATGGCAGCAGTGCTGCCACTTTAGCTATTTAGGTGCCCGATTTGGTAATTTAATAACAAAATGTTATATTTAGCTTATTTTTATATTTTCATATACAAATTTAAGTAGTTTTTTTACAAGGCTAATAAATCTATTAAAAACTCTTTATTAATTTTTGTGGAAGCTTTATTTTTTTTTTAATTTTTAGACTGACAATTCGAATGGTAAGTTAAGTAAGTTTTTGAATGAAGAACAACTCTCTTTTGCGGTGTAGTGGGATTGGATTTGAATGTAATAAATGGATGAGTTTATGATTTCTGGTTGCCAGATTATAAGTTCTACCAATGGATTCACAGGATTACACTTATAGGCGATTTATATCCACGAACAGCTCATCAAAAATATACATTTCCTTTTAAAATATTGGTTAAAAATTATGGTTAATAAAAAGTGATCAAGTCTAAACATTTTATTTATTTTAAAGAACTTCGTAGCAATTTTTTGTCTTCTTTTTTTGGATTCCGAGATTCAGGCAACACTGAATCGCAGTCGCCTCCTCTTGCTCTCAACGCTCGGGCTTTTTGGCTTTCTTTGCGCACGACTCTCGGCATTTTGCATCCGCACGTCAAGGCAGGCGGACGAAATCCAACGGAAACAGCAGCCAGACTTCCGCAAAGTGCCGTGTGTGCCGCACGGAGCCCGGGAAACGTGTAGCCAGCCGTGTGTCGCGTGTGAGAGCGAGAGAGTGCGGATTGTACCCGGCAAAAAGCCCGCTAAAAGTATTCCAACTATGCGTGCCGCTGTTGCAAATCAAAATACGCGTATAAATTTGTGAAAAAAGTGCAAACGAATTCGAGGCGTAAGAGTGCTCTCGTCTCGTGTGCGTGTGCCCTCGGCTAATTGCTCGTGTGTGCTCAGCCACAGGTGGTGGCACAGCCCCTGAAACCTTTATGGCCACTCCAACCCCCACCCCCTCAGGAAGCACAAGCCCCCTGGCCAATTGTTGCGGCACACGCAAATTCGCAGAACCTTAATTAAACGGTTTGGTGGGGGGGAAAGGTCAGCGGGCGGGCAGTCGCAATTAGCAAATCTAACAGTTCCGAGAATCGATTCACTGCAGCAGCCCCCAATTAATGGCTTGGCCCCCCAAAAAACGGCCGAAAGAAGAGAGGAGCCGACCACGCACAGCTTTACTTCCCCCACAAAAAGAGTGTTTTCTTTTGCTTTTATTTTTCTTGATTTTTGGGGGCAGGGCAGCCATCAAAGAAGTTGTCGTGGGGTGGAAAAAGGAGCTTTGAGCAGAGCAGGCGACGTGTGTCAAAGGTTTGACAGGCCTTAATTGTGCGGAGGACAGAAGAGCAGCAGCAGCGGGACGGAGGACAGGACGAGGCTTGTTTTGAGACACTGTTGCCTGGCAGTGGAAGTGGAGAAGTAGGAGCCTTTTTTGAGGGGGTTCGGTTTACTGGATTTTAGGCTTAAAGTCGAGACGCACTTCGGGGAATTAATTGCTGTTTTTATTAGTTAGCTTATGGTGATTTCAGTTGGCTAATAGGCAGTTCAGTTAAGTCAAGTTATTCAGTTTAAAGTATCTTTAAGGCCCACTTAATTCATAAAATTTAATAACATATTTATGAAGATGAAGTCCCCCCAGTTTTCTTCCTAAATCTCCTTAAAGTATCTCTAAAACAAGTAAATCCTATTGTTAATTTAAACAGCAGCAAACTTGAACTAAACCCAAGCAAAAACCAACACTAAGAAGTGAAAAGTTAATACAAAAATAAAATAAGTGAACGATTAAACCAAGCCATGCTGCCAGGAGTGGAGCTCCTGCTGCTGGTGCTGCTCAGCCCGCCGTTATTAGCGGAGATCTCGCACTCGCCGCTGGCCAGCAACCGGATTATCCTGGACTCCACTGAGCTGCTGCAGCCGCTTTTGGTCCAAAATCGGGATCCCAATGCGGAGACATTGCCTACGGGCAGGGCGACGCCGGTGCCGCCGCAGCGATGTCCGTCGCTGCAGCGCTACCGCAAGATGCTGAAGGACATCGACGATGTGGAGGACCTCTATGTGGATGTGCCCGTGCACATTGCCCTGGCGGAGCGACAGAAGAAGCGGTGAGTACGCTGCAATATGGCTAAGTGCGCTGGCGACGCCGCCTGCCACACAAATCAAATTACGGCCAAACAAATACGGAAGATGGCCAAAACCGAAAACCGAACTTAGGGGCGCCTCCGAGGAGGACGAAAGTGAAAAAAAAAAATAATTTATAACCACGACGTGTGGCTGGCCAAACAAAAAACTCTCCACGGCCAGAGATTTTTTACAGTTGTCCATAAACGTGCCCATGTGTGTGTTGGCCACTGCTCCTCCTTCCTGCCTTCCTTCTTGCCGTGTTTGTCTAGTGTGCGAGTTTTTGTTGCCATCACAGCTGACGCAGCCGCCACACATCGCACACTGGCTTCTGGTTCCATAGTAAACTTTTCCAAAATCTATTAAACTATTGGTGAATGGGGGGAGGAGCCTTAAATGGGGGAAAGAAGATGCTCTGTTAAGCTTGAAATGCTTAACTAAATCCATTAATACCCTAGGAAATGGAGCAAGTAAGAAAAAGTCGAAATTATTACTTAAATTCTGCCTATTTTATTCACATCAAATAAGGGTTGGTTCATCAAATAGCTTATTTTCTATTATAATTAACACATTTATTATTACTAATTACAAACCCCTAAAATAAACCAAAGTAACGAAGAAATGCAAGCAGGTTTCATCTCAATTCAGAGATTATTGTATGCTTTATTTTCCCCTTTCTTCTAAATATCAATCAAGAAAATATAACTTTACCCTTATATCTTCCCCTACAAAATCCATTCAAGACCTATAAATCTCCTATGGCTCAAATATTGCGCTTTAAGTTCGCCCCTGGCAACAATGAGCCACTGTGTTCCCTTTGCGTTGCACGTGGCGTATGAGTAACATTCCGAATTTTTTCTCCTCTTCTACTTTTTCATTGGTTTCCGCTGGGCCGCAGCTTGGGCCTGGGTCAAAAGCGGCCCGTCACGTTTTCGCTTAGGCTGTGATGGTCCCGGGATTTCAGTTTCCATCATCTCCAGTGAACGTGCAGAAGTGCAGGGGAGGCTGGACAGGAAACTGGAGGCACCGGACTCGTATAACACTCGATCATTTGCCATAGAATGCCGGCAAACATTCAAATTAATGCCGTGGTTTGTCGTCAACTCCTTTTTCGGTTCTTTTTCCCCCAGTTTTTTCTCGTTTTTCCTGTACTCTACATACGAACGATGCTGCGAAGTCGCGCGACCCAGGGAGAGAGCTCCGATTGCCCCAGTGCAGCTCAAGTGACCGACTCGGCTTGGAGGCTGCGGTGATCTGGGGATCCGAGATCCAGTGCCACAAAGCCAGAACCAGAGTACGTGACGTTTGGCTCGAGTTTCCCCAGTTTGCTGAGCGTGTGAAAAGGAGCGAGTTGGCAGCGCAAAGGCAATGGCAAATATCGCGTTTATGGCGCGTGCAGCCATTAAGCGTTTCGCTAGAATCAGCAGTGCCCATTCCCACTCCGATACCCATTCCTATGGCAAGTGGGCCTCGTGCATATCCTTCCAGCCACAGTCACAGTCCCGAGTCCCGGCTCGCCCCTTGGGCCTGCCAATCAAGGCGCAAGCGTTAATATTTTTGCACAAACAAATCATAAATATTAATTTTACGACTTAATTCGACGGCGCAATATGCGCTCGCTCCCGTTCCCATTCCCAATTCCCAATTCCCAATGCTCAATTCCGCGGCTCGCATTCGCAGCGCCCCGATCAATGTGGCCGCGGATGCCACTGGCTGCCACCTGTGGCACCCGCTCGCTAGTTTTGCCCGGCAGTCGTTCAGTCAGTGGCCTCAAATCAAAATAAACCCCAAAACTGTAAAAAAATGTGATTGTGCACTCTGGAATGAGCTCGACGGGGAGGTACCTAGTTTGGAAATTTATTAAGAGATGTTTGGATACACCTTAGCATGATTTAAGCGTTTCTGGTTTTAAATTCACAAAAACCAACTGGATTAAAATTTATCTTTGAGTATGCATTATGCAGGGCTTGTATTATTTTTATAAATATTTATTTGAAATAAAATAACGTTAAATAATGGCTGGTAACTTGGCTAAAATAATAATTTAGCTCAGGGATGGCAAACAATATTTATATATGGGTTCTTCTCTTGATATTTGTCGTCAAAGTCGAACTATAAATCATTATTTTTGTATTGTTATATTTACAAAATACGAGTTTTGCATCGATATTCTTTTTTATCTTTGAAAGAAATTTAATCGAAAATAAAAACTAATAAATAAATATAGAATTATTTATCTATTTATAAATAAATATTCATTTATTGATCTATTCATAAATAAGTATGAGTTTATTTATTTTATAATAATTTTAAAATATTTGGTTGTTCACATTAATAGTTTTAGTTTCCATATTTGTCGGTGGGAAACATTTTAATATAGTTTATGATACGAATAATATTAATTTGTCCTATAGGACTTTTGGTTTTTTGATAAGACCTTGTTCTTTAGCTTGTATTGTTTAAATTTTAACCAAAATCAAGCAAATGTTTTTGTTTTCCAAGGAAAAGGTTCGAGGTTTAGTAGAAAATATACATTAATATCATTCATATTAAGAACGATTGTATATTCTTTCTGGGTTTACTTATTATTTTTACTCCAAATAGTTGACACAAAGAAATATAAGTTTAAAATATTTCTTTGCGTAAAAATTTTCCTGTTTTTTAACAAACTTCAAGCCCCGTCACATACGCACTCCAGGCACTAGGTAAGCCCTGCTGCCCCACCATTTTGGGTGGGGAATGTTGTTAATATGTTGATGCTGTTGTTTGATTGTTGTTGCCGTTGCATTTTTATGTGCGCCGCAGGCTCAGGCGATGTAAACAACTTTTATTGCCCGGCCAGCCACTCGCCACTCGCCTCCACCACCGCCTCCGCCTCCGGCTGCGTCTCCATCTCCTCAGCCCGTGCGGCTTTATGGCGTGAAACTATTTATTTGTAAGCGCATCAAAGGAGCCACAACAGCAACAGTGGCTACAACAAATTGCCATAAAATGCGGAGCATAATTCTCAGTGTGTGTGTGTGTTTCTGTTTGGTTTGGCTTTTGGCTTTCGGCTTGGTTTTAACCAAAACTACGCAGACCTTGCTGCGCCTCGAAAATTTCGCACAATGACCAATGCCCCAGCTACGTCGTCATTTTTGCGCCGCCAGAAAAGATCTCCTACGAATGGCATAGTATCTATATTTTTAGCACTTGACAGAGTACGAAAATACGCGGACGAGACGGTGGCAGACTGATTGTGAGTCGCTGAAATTGGAATCGGAATCAGAAAAACGTATAGGAATGGGACTCGGAATCGACAGAGCCAAACAGAACGGCACAGACACAGGGGCGTCGCTCGATTTGAGGTCTCTTAGTCAGAAGGCATCACCGCCTCAAGACGATGTGACACGTCGGACGTCGCATGTCTCCGCGACGCGACGCACCATAGTTCAATAGTCTAAAATTTCCCAGAACAAAATAAGCAGGGGAGGGGAAACAGGAGGAGAATAAATAAATCAACGTTAGGGAAGCGCAATTTTCAAATTACCGGCACTAAGTGCGCTCACTCGGTGTGTGTGAGTAATTGAGTGCGTCTTTGTATGACGGGGCAATGTTTCTATTTGTTGTTTTCGGGTGTGAATCACACCGCATAATCAGTGATAGAGCTATCAAATAATTGCTATGCTATTTGCCAGGATTACAGGGGTGAAATGCGAGCTGCCATCGAAGTGGATGAGTAATTCGGAGCACTCAATGTCGGGCAGAAGAAGATCCATTGATGAAAACATATGATAAATGGATACAACAAGCTGGCGAAGGTTGAGGCAGGTTGCGCAAGGGGAAGGCATTTAATTTACTGCACACTTTTCCCAAACAAGAAAACTGATTTATGGTTCTAATACATTTTAAATGAAATATGTTTTAAGTGGAATTTTTAGATTGCTATTTAGAAATTTTAGTTCGGGTGTAAAGTTAATATGTTAAAAGATCACTCAAAGATCGTTTTCGTCAGTGTGGACCGTCTGTTTTGTTTTTCCTTCTTGAAAAACGTATCAGTCAGCTTCAGCTTTTATATTTATTTAGTTATTAAATATATTATATTAAATAAAATAGAAGAAACTAATCTAATAAGCTTGGGTAATTTTATACCTTTTCAATAGTTATTTATGTTAACTTTTAAATCGTATTTAGAGGCATTTAATAAAGGCACTTTAGAGCAATTTTCCCAGTTAAAACTTTTAGCATCTAATATTTAAAAATATAAATAAGTAACCCTTTAAGAAATCCCTTAACATATTTGTGACAACTCATCTGAAAAGCAGATTATTTTGATTTGAAAATAAGTGAGCTTACAACTTTATTTTTCTCCCAAAAAGCGTCACCGATTAAATGGGAATCCAAAAGAATTGTACGAATTTATATCCTGTAACTCGCATAATTCGACAAAAAAAACTTTCTGTCTTTTCTCCAGAGCTCTCTGGATATGCTTTCCAATTTCATTTGTGATATTTTCAACTCCGAAACTTGTGCCATCTGATATTGGCGCGATATTTGTTTGGCTCGGAACTGAATGGCCCTGCAGTAACTTCCTGTGCAATCAGCGAATGCGCCACTTATGGGAATATCTGCTTAACTCGTTCTTTATCTCTGTTTTCGCTCCGGACTTTTCTCTGAGTTTTGGGGAAAAGCTGAAGCTGATTGTCAATTTGCGGAAAGCAGCCAGCCACCAGCTGGGGTGTCGCCGCCTCCCAGAGGAGGAAGAGGCAACGACACGGACGGACTCCCTGCCTTTGCTTGTGATTGTTGCAAAAATAGAATTTCGTCTCTGATTTTAAGTATTTCGCGTGAAAAGTAACAGAGGCGACCAGAAAAGAACAGAACAGAGCAGAGCAGAGCAGAGGAGACTAGACCAGACCACGGGCCAGACAGAAGAACACCCAGACGCAGACGCAGACGTTGCCCCAAAGGGGGCAAAGTCGGGAGTGGGGAGTCTCAGAGTCACAGTCAGTGTCTCTCAATTGCAAATTTATGTGAATTGAGTCAATTTTTATCGCAGCAGGCAGGCAGCAGGAGGAGCAGGAGGCGCATTAGTTTGGGTTAGTTTCTCTTGGCTCTTGTTTGTCCCTAGAAAACTTTGCGTCGTTTGACTGGCGTAAATCGTACGACTGGAGCCACTTGAACTTGGATGGTACTGCCACCCTGAAATCCCTTGTTCCCCTTAACCTTTCCCCTGCCCTTACCCTTGCCCCCCCGTCTCTTATTTTTGCCCCGCTTACTCCTGTTCTTGCTGACCACATGGCAGCGCCAGTTCCGGATTATTAGCTCGCCGAGAAAGGTGAGGGAGGCAAAGAAGATGCCCACCACCAGAATGAAAAAGGGTCCCTTCAGGTGTTCCGTGGTCAGGACAATCACCTTGTCCGCAAACTGTGGCCGCATCTTGTTGATCCTGTTCAGATACGTATTATTGTACCGGAAGTCGGCATCGATCTTCTGGAAGATGCCCACGTCCCGCATCAGACGGATGATGCGGTTCATCTCGAAGAGGAATGGGAAGCCCGCCTTCATGATCATCTGCAGGGGGCTGCTAAAGACATTCTGCTCGAACGCGTAGATGTCGTCCGCCATGGGACTCTGCAGGGTGTACATCCGGTTGCTGAGGATGCAGCGGTAGCCCTCCCTCACGGCCTGAAGGTTCTTTGTCTGCGGAATGAACTCCGGCGAGATGTTGTACCCATTGAAGATCCACATGTCATCGTCGTTTTCGAACCAATCTCGGCTCTCCTCGTGTCCGCCATAGGGTATGCCGGCGGCCACCACCTCATCTAGTTCGTCCAGCTGATGGCGGTGGCCAGGGTCCTGGAACGTGCCTATCATCTTGGACGTATAGATGGCCACCAGATTGAGGCCGTACAGCGTCAGGACTATGAAGAACACCCGCGTGGCCTCGCAAATGGGACGCTCCTGAACTGCAATGCCTATTGCTACGGCCATGGTGTTGATGGCCGTCAGGCTGATCTGTTGGTAATACCTCGGCTCCGGCAGTGCCTTCACCAGGGCAAACCAGCACCACCAGCAGAGCAACTGCACCACAATGAAAGCGATCCAGGTCCAGGGCTCAAAGATACCGACCATTGCCTGCCAGGCGGTCCGGTGGTCGGCCATCTTAATGTACCAGGTGTGTGCGTCCTGCAGATAGGTATCGGAGCCCCAGAAGGAGTCGGCAACCTCGTTGTCCGGATAGAAGCCGCCCATCACGAAGTCGCACTCGTTGTCGGTAAGCTTTCCAAGCAATCCATTCCACACGCCAGCGTTGTCCATCTCTCCCCGACTCTCGTTGCTGCAGGTTTGATTTACCTGCAGGGGAAGGGAAGGGGATAGAGTGGTCTTTCTCCTCGGGGGTTCAACTCACATTAAACCTCATGCGATTCCTCATAAATCCCAGAATCCTCATCTCCAGACCCGCCTCGCAGTCGGCCTCCACAAACGGGGCAGAGATCGAGGCGCACACATAGAAGGTGCAATACGCAGGACTAAATCCCGCCACGTAATCCAGCATCGAGGCATGCACCGCATTGGCGCTGGGGTACAGCTCTCCATCGTGGCACTGGCCCACGCTCTGGACATTCAGAATCCGACAGTCCACGTTGCTGTAGTAATCGTTGACCAGCAGGTTGTAGTCCATGGAGGAGTTGGCATACAGCAGGGCCACGCGATGCACATAGAAGCTGTGCATCAGCTCGTTGAAGATCTGCGAGGCCACGGTCCAGGGTCTACTGTGCATGTGCGGGTTGTGGTAGAGCACCAGGAAGCGGGCTCCCGGATTCCAGGAGCGCATCTTGCTCACATAGCTACTCATCAGGCTGAGGAGTCGCTCCACCGAGTCCACAACGATCACATAGTTATCGATGTAGATCAGGGCACCGAAGAGCTTGTTTCGCGAGTAGCCTCCGTGATCGGTAACCACGCGAATTTGGAAGAGTTCCCCCCTCCGCGGCTCTGTGGGATCCGTGGCCGCCTCGTTGATACGCTTGCTGAACCCCTCCTGGATCTGGTCAGCCGGACTAGAAAGATTGTAGACGTTGGTCAGCATCAGGTTGTAGGCTCTGGTGAACCGTTCTTCGGGTTTCCTATAGAAGAAGATCTGCGCAAAGCGGTCCAGGCAATCGACTCCAGCACGCGACACCTCCGGACCAATATCCTTGGCCGGCAGCATATAGATCACCGTGTTGGCTGTCTCGTTCGAGGGATTTACTATCCCCTTGCTCAGCTCCAAGAGCTGAACCAATGAGAGGATGACACTCAGGTGATTGCGTCGTGTAATCGTCATTGTCGTGTCTGTCAGGTTGGACAATTGCGAATTAACTGCGGCGGGTGTGAATTTTGTGGTGCATGTTATACACGGCGGATGCGCTGCTATAAGCTGGGTGAGCATCTAAGTTTTGGGTAGGTTATAAATACTTTATTTAGAAATTATTTCAAATAATTACAAGATATTTAAAGAACTTTTACAAATCTACATTTTATCAAAACAAAGTAGTTATTAAAAAGATATTTTTTATGGTGAATTTGAAGACATTACATTATATTATTAGTTAAATAATCAGTTCACCTTCTAATCACCTCTTTGAAATTAATATGTGTGCCTTGGTAAAGTTATGCATAATTCTTTAATCAAAATTAAAGCTTAGTTCCAAATAAAACCCTTATTACAGCTCTCTTATAATATAGTTAATAAAATAAATTAATTAACTGAATCTCCTTCATAAACGTAAACAGAAGTTTCCTCTCCATAAACCATAAACTTGATGCCATAAATGCATTTATATTACTACCTACTTTTACTTACCACTTACCCACTTACTTTTGGGCCTGGTCAAGAGGGCCATTAAATCACTTCCTCGCAGAGACCAAGAGCGCATTCAACTTTCGTCTTTGGCCAATGTTGTTTGCCTTGTATAATTGACTGCTGTCATCATCGTGCAGAGCAGACAACAAGAATGGCCCGGACCCGGGGACGAATGACAAACAATCGCCATTGCAACATGCAAGGCTTAAATTAAAGCAAATATTTGCTCAGTCGACGAGGCGCCGACGCCACCGCCGCCGCCGGCAACAATGGTCGCAAATGCATTAAAACACTCCATCAATCCGATCCGATTCCGGATCCTTTTGGCAGGGCGGCCAAAAAAATATACGACCGACGCTGGCTCGGTTGCGGGGGAGGGTCAATAGCTGGAGATGGCGTTGGCCGGAAGTAGCCGGTCATAAAAATAAAACCCGAGATGGCCGGCCATAAGCCAAGTCAATGAGTCATTTGCTGCAATGGCCATCCTGCTTCCGAGCTCCTCCTCCTCCATTTTGTTTGGCCGCAGTGCATCCCTGGCATCCCAGGCATCCTGGGTCCAGTGTCGCTGTGTGGGTGTATCGGAGAGCTCATTTGTCTTAGCAGTTTGTCATTAGAAAAATTGCTCGTAAATATCGCATTTAATTACAATACAAGACTCTGGCAGGCCAGAGCACACAGGCCGCTGCCCAGGGGACTTGGACTAAATCTTTGGCTGCAACAAAGTTGCAACTGCTTCAGAGCGGAGAAGATGGATAAACAAAGTTCGGGATTGGGGTTTTTGTGCCAGTCGAGTCGGGGATACCCTTTGGAGTTTCGAAAGAAATGGGTTTTATTTTAAAGTGAATTATTAAAGTTCCAAAAAAGATAACTCTCTGTAATTTAATTCATGTTTGGGTTGAATATCGAAATGAAAAGATATCCAAACCAATATGTAGCACTCAAATATCTATTATACATCCAACAATAGTATAATCTTTATAGTATATTTTAAATTAGATTTTAAATAACCTTTTAATATTTATTACCAAGAATGATAGTTTTAACTAAGCTTTAAAGATATAGCTTTGGAATGGTGGGATAAATTAAACAGAAGATCGATTTGTTGGACATCTCGCAGCCTTAAGATATTTATAAGGGTGAATATAAAGGCATACAGATCAAATATCGTTGAAAGAAAAATTATATAAGAAATTATTAATAATTATAACTTAGTCGGGGACATTTAGCTTAAGATTAACCACAAGCAAAGCTACCCTTCTTGGCCAGGGCAACCCAGCAAAGCCGCTGACTCATTTGGCTCAGTTCGGCCGTGGTCCAGACAGGCGGCAAAATAAATTGCGTGTGATAATTTAGTGTCATCATTTTTGACAAAGGGCGTCAACAGCTCACTTACTCCGCCCCTCAAAGCCGCCTTCATCTCGTTTTGCAGATTTGTGCTGAACCTGAACGCCTCGACGCCGCTGACGATTCGCTTTTCGGCGCCCGTGGGTCGCAAGATGTACTACAATCGCACTGGTAAGTCGGCCTCCTTGGCCCCCGTCCAGTTGCAGCCATTAACTTGAAGGCTCCTGCCTGCTTGCAGCGAACCTGCTGCGCCCGGCAGCCGCTCCACCTGGACCAGGTGTGGCCGTGGGCAGCCTGGTTCTGCCCTGCGCCCTGCGCGGGCACTACGATCTCTTTGTGCTGGCCCGCCACAGCGGGGCTCTCAAGGTGGACGCTCTGGCGGAGCATCCGCAGAGGGACTGGCTGCTGCTCAATGAAACGCACCGGATCGCCATCCGAACCCAGAACCGAATGCGGAAGCGCGAGATGAGCGTCAAGTGGGACATGAGGTGAGTTGGAGTTTGGCATGAATTCAACCTGAAAGAGTGCAGGGAAATGCTCTATAATTTAGTTTAGAACTTAATTTAATAAATAAAAATGATATAATTTATTACATTCCTTACAGCAAGTTCGATTCCCATGCCATGCACTATTGCCTGGTGATCCAGCGGCTGACGCCCGACTCACCGCCCACATCCTTTGCCAACTTCTGCCAGGCGGTGTCCGCCTATGTGGACCAGCGGCATATGGCGCCCAGCTGCTCTGCAGGCAATCCCCTGGACCTGGTCTGGTCCACGCCACCCCAGCGGGAGCGGCGCCTAAATCCTCGCCTGAACCTTCATGTCGTTTGTACGGGGAAGCGGCGCCAGCAATTGCTGCGTCGCCTGCTCCCGAGGAGTACCTACCAGCTGGACCTGTTTGGGGTCCATCAGGCGCGCCAGAACCTCACCCTGCGCCTGGCCAGCAGCCGGGTGAGCTTTAATCGCACCCAGCCGCTGGCCTTGAGGCAGCAGGCGCTCCTCCTGCTCAAGATCGGTGGCCAGCACGGGAAGCAGGTGTACAGCTACAAGGTGCCGCCGACGCCGCCGCAGGTGACGGAACCCTTTGTGCGGCACCTCCTCATACCCTGCTCCGGCAGCGAGATCCAGGTGCGGTTGCTCCGCCAGCGGAGTATGGTGGCCCAGCCGGGAGCCTTCTACAGTCCCATCTACATCCGGCAGATGGGCGTGCAGCCGGGCGAGCGGTATTTGATGCGCTTCGAGCCCAGCAACGAGGACGAGGCCTTCCGCGCCCAGAAAGTGATGGTAAGAGTGGCCTAAAGATTCTGAAATCCTGGAAAACCTAAGAAGGGATGTATATTTCTGTAGGTGGCCTTGAGCAGCGAACCGCAGTTCCGGGATTTGCCCGAGTTGCCGCAGAACACGAGCGTTTTCAATGTGCGAACGAGATGCAATAGGGCCACCATTGCCTGGAATGGCTCGCCAGATGAGCGGGAATTGAGGTGAGACATACCTTATTGTGGGATCACGATTTTCGGGAAACAATATATCTTAATTTCCGGTCTTGCAGCTACTGCATCATTGTGTTCAATCTGCCGCAGCGCAATCGCAGCGTGGTGGACTCCACCAACTACTGCATGGATTTTGTGCCCAAGCGGGTGGTGCGGTACACTAACTTTGAGACGATGAACTGCAGGGAGAGGCAGCCGAGGTGGGTTTGATTACAATACTCTCTTTATTGTATTTATTCTGGAATTGTGAAACTTATATACCCTGCAGTCCCGACAACATCGAAACGGAGACCATACTCAACCTGATGCCGGGCTCCAGCTACCTGGTGTATGTGACCGCCAACCTGAGCATGGGCAAGCCGCTGCCCTATCAGGCGCTCACCCTGCACATGGCCGGCCAGTGTCTGGATGGGTCCCACGAGTCCTTCTACTAGGCGTTACGTTCCATTTCCGGTTCCGGTTCCGGTTCAGGACGTAACCGCCCCAAAAACAAAAACAAGCTTCGCTGCATTTTTCGAATACAAAACTACAAAATGGCCAAGGCACCCAACTATCCGTCGTTGTAAAGCTACCTTATCCTCTACACTAGCCTACCAATGCTATGCTGGTTAAAAGACTATACACCTATCTCCATATATATACAGATATACAGATATACAGATATATACCGACATGTACTATATACAAATGTACGTGGCCAGTGTTGTGCGAATGCGAGAGAGAGTGCGTGTGTGACTTCTGATTGTGTTTAGCCAAAAAAGAAGCAGATTCCAAGTATTTTCGAGTGCTTACTATATAGTTTTGTAATGTTTAGCTAGCCGTTAATGTTTGTAAAAAAGGAAATGTTTAATTGGTTCTTCCGACCCCCCCGATACCCATTTCCCTTAGCCCTCTACCTTACCGCTTAATCGTTTTTAGATACTTTAGTTCTAAGCCTCAGCTCCACTCCTAGTTTAACGTTAGGTTCCTTAAGCTTTCGCTGTTAAGTTTAAATCGTAAACAAGGTGTTTTTTGTAGTTCTTTTGTACATTAAGCTTACCACGTAGATGTACTCTGTCCGTAATGTGTGTGCGTTGAAGGCGTTGTATTTTTTAAGCTCTTAAACCTATGCAACCGAAGGGCGAGAGGCAGGAAGGACAATAAACAAAGTGTGCTATATGGGGGAGGTGAGGAGTGAGGGAGGAGAGTGTCGCAAATAAATGTGAAACCACAGCTAAAGTAAATCGACTGGCCAAGGTGTCCTTTTATTTCTTAAACCGCTTCGGCTTCGGATGGCATGGCTCTCCGATGAGCGATTACACCTGCCATCATCATTATCACCTCCACACGATGGCGTGTGCAGCGACCTGCGCATAATAATGACAGCGGATAGCCATCGGTTAACGGTGAAGCTAACGACGATAAGCGGCGCCCGATAATGAAACATTAAGCCAGGGGCGGCAGAGGCCACAAACCCATCCATCGGTAGCCATCGCCGGCCATAAATCTGCCGGCAACAGTTTAGTGGCAAAAGCTTTTGGGTCCGGACCGTTTTGCGGCATACTTTCGGGCCGGTAGACGGGAAATGGCCCTCTTACACTATACCTTGGAGCAATTGGATCTCTACCTGAAATGGGCCTTCGTCAAGCATGGCGAATCCACGGAAAGCCCGGAGACGACCGCTCGTTATCCGGGCGTCTTTGTCGGCGATCTTAGCCAGCTGAACGCCTTCAAGCGGAGTGCCTTCTCTGCCGTGGTGGGCACCTTGTTTGTCCTGGCTTTCACCGGAAATCTGGGTACCCTCTATGTGAACACCCGCCGAAAGCTGCGTCCCTTCTTTCGGGCTTGTCTCATATCCTTGGCCTGCAGCGACCTGGTCTCCACTGTCTTCTGCGCGGTGTCCTACATGGCGCAGTTTCAGGCAGAGTATTTGCAGCTTTGGGTGAGTGGAATTAAGGAGAAGCTTGCTCCTCCTTTAGATTTTTACGAGTTTTAAAAGTAAATGTACTTCAGACCATTGGTGGCTTCATGTGCAAGTTTGTGCCCTTTATCACCACCACTTCGGTGTTGTCCGGCAGCCTGACCCTGGTGGCCATTGCCCTGGATCGCTACCTGGCCATTATGCGACCCGTGCTGGGCTTCTGGAATCCCGACTATCGCTTCAGCACCCTCTGCATGCTGCTGATCTGGGCCTGTTCCATAGGCGCCTCCGGACCTCTGCTAGGAATCTACGACTACCGCTGGATATATCTACTGGAGGTGGATTGCAATCAGGCTGAGGAGGAGCCAACCAACACAGCTACAGTTGAGCCGGAGGAGATGGTGGTCACCGAACTGGAGCTGGTCCACATGTGCCTGGCCGGAGACGTAAGTGGGGGCGGCGGATAGATTATCGCCGCTAATACGGAGCGATTAAGGCGGACATTTGACAGTTGTTGAATCAATGTTCGGCTTATCTTATCGCCGGTGCTGTGTGAATAAACTTATGCAATTCTATTAATACTATACTCTGTTTTCCAGCACGACGTCGGACTCTACTACGTCATACTCTTCACCCTGATTTTCCTGCCCTGCATCGTGTCGTTCCTCTGGCTAAATGCCACCATAGCCAGGCAGCTGTGGCTCCGCAGGCACTACCACCAGGAGCAGCATGTGCAACGCCAAGAGCCCAAGGAGGGTCAGTTCAAGTCCCTGGGATCGTCGGCTAATGGGGAGCTCCTGATGCCCACGAGTCTGGTCAGTGCCATGGGCGTGGCCGTGCCCTTTGCGCTGGAAAAGGCTGGTCCTCTGTCCCCAACAAAAAAACCTCATCGAGCGGAACCCGCGAGGAAAATCACGGCAGCAGCTATGGCCAGGGAGGCCAGGCATCGCAAAATGGTGGTAATTGTCCTGCTGATGATGGCTGTCTTCATTTGCCTGCGTCTGCCAGCCTGGGTGTTCCTGATCATGCGTCTCTATGGCTCCTATTCGGAGCCCGTCGACTGGCTGCTGTACTTCAGCTTTGGCATCCTGAACCTGTTCAGCTGTGCCCTGAACCCCATTTTCTACACCTTCCTCACCCAGACCATACGCACCGTGTCGCTGATGAAGCTGAAAATTCGTGGATTTTTTGGCTGCAGCAATGGGAAGCCGCAGGATGCAGCCATGCCCCAGGATCAGGTGAACAGGAGCCGGTGCTGTTGCGGCCTGAGGGCGCCCACCTTTAGCTGGCGCTGCCACCAAGCCAAGGAGAAGCAAGGAGGAGGAGCTCCAAGCATCGAGATAAAGGATCTGGAGCTCCAGCTGCCCGGCCAGCCGTCGGGCGAAGTGCAGTCGGAGCCAAGTGGCCTGCGGCGCTTCAGCTTCATGAGCTTCAAGCGCGAGGTGTTCACCATTTACAAGCAGTGCGATGACTCGTCGAGTGCGTCAATCGAGTCCTCCGCCTGATAGCCGGAGCCGGAGCCATAATGGCCATAAATCACCCCGAGTGCAGTTGTCGGATACGGGGGGCCAACGGTTAGCAGAACTTGATTGATGGATCTATCTACTCCACCACCTCCTCCACCTCCTCCAGCTCCTCAACCTCCTACACTCCACCTCTTCCAATCAAAGCCACAGTCCGCAAAAAAAAAAACAGTTTGTCATGGCGGGCATATCACCTATCGCATATAAGCGCACAGATTATGTAGCTCATTAAACGTGTAAATATAAAGAATCAAGAAATAAACAAACCAAAATTGGGTGTTGGGAGCCACTGAGCATTAAAGCAAAAGCTATATAAAAATCAAGAAGGTTTAAGTCATTAACACCGAGATATCAAGACCAACTTTGGGCCGGGATTTAAAGTGCTTCTAATAAAAAAACTCTGTTTTTATAAAGAGTTAAGTTGGTATTGAATAATGAGCTTGTAATGGAATTATTTACAAAACTTGTGTCATTCTGAAACTGGTGCAAATGCAAGTGATATAAACATTAATGTATAAATAATGAGAGGTGTTGATAATAATATGTGTATATATGTATAAATATACATTGTGATTGCATACAATTTTTATTAAAAAAAACTTATTTTCTTAGACTTTCTTTCTTTTTTTTCTATGATCCAATGATGTGAGATAATATTGATAAATTCATTATAATTGACTTCAAATATACATAATTTTAAAATTTGCTAAATAATAAATACAAGTTCAATAAAGTTAACTCCAGTGATAATCACTAAAGCAAACTTCTTACCAAAAGTTCAGCAGACCAAGAAGCTTGTTATAAAAATACATTTTGGTTCTAATAAAACTAAACTAGTTTGGATTAGTTTTAATTTATTCTATTAAGACTTGAGTAACCCATAAACTGGTTTAAAAAAAATCTAATATCTGAAACATGATATTAGAACCCCATAATTATATATCTTCAAAATACTCTTTGACTAATTTTAATTACTCATGAAACCTAATAGGTTAAACTAAGTTGTTCCTAAAATTAAGCTCACCAAGAAACCTACTCATTATAAAACCAACAGATCGTTGCCGAAACAATGGGTGGTCTGTTGTTCAGATTCTATATCTATATCTATACTACAAAAATGACTTCCGTTTTGGAACAATGGCCAACAGATTTTTGTGCGAGATACAAATCAAACTAATTAAATGTCACAAGCTGAGTGTATTCTCTGGCTAGGGAAAAAGCTCTCTCTCTATCTCTATGTTTTTCTCTCTGTGTCTTTGTTTATTCTGCATCTCTCGGTAGCTGCAGATCCCAGAAATACTCTCTCTCTCTCTCTGGGCGACAAACTTTTATCAGCCGCCGGAGCCAAGCTCGACTCAAAAGCTGGTTCAGTCATTCAGTGGCGGCGGTTCGCGGCGAGCGGTTGGATTTTCTCAGCGGAGAAAACGCGAAAAACAGTGCTTGACGGCGGGTGAAATCTACGAAAGAAAACAGAAACAACAAATGCCAAATGTAGAGTGCAAGCCAAAGGAAAAATCAGTTTGGATCGCATTGTGCGATTATAGAAATTCGTAAATGAAACGTAAATAAATGAGGCCAATCAGCGTCCGACAGCTGCGAATTATGGCACAATATTATCAATAAATACATATAATCAAGTGTAACTGTAAGAAAGAAAAAGTGGCAAACGGGCAGCGGAAGAAAAGGGAAAGAGCCAAAGAAACCGAATAATACAAAAATCAAGAAAAGAAAACGAAACGAAACGACGAAGAACAAAGCGCCTTCGTTGTGGGTCAAGAACGAAAGTTCGGGCTCAGAAAAAGGTAAATATAGTTAGGCAAAGTATTTTAGGTGTGATTTCGATTGGATTCAATTTTGATTTAGTTTTGATTGGCTTTACTTCGGCGGCTTTGGGTTGTATCAAACCAGTTGTGATAGTTTGTGGTGGTTTGTGATTTACTGTTACACATTTCGTCAGAAGGCGCCGTCAGGAAAAACACGTTTGCGCATTTCACTTCGACTCTCTCACGGCTCTCCGCCGTCACGCATGCGCCGCGCAGCTTTGGGTTTATGAATCGCTTGCAAAATCTGTAGGCAAGCCGCCGAGTTGTAAACTGTCTGCACCTTGTTTCACTTTTGTGCAGCAGGTTCTATAGAGACGCGACTCCAATAGCTGCCCCTCTGTGGGTTCCTCTGGTTACGCAGGTTTACGCTTTCGTTGGCTGCCTCTGGTTTTGGGCAGAGAGAAGAGTACCCTGTGATCGTGGAGTAGGAGGGTTTGTATTGCTTTGGGGAGAAAAACATAATATAATTTACATTTTATATACATTTATTCGATTTTAAGGGCTTGAGCTGGAGTTAAGAAACTCCGTAAGGCTAAAAATCTACATTTGTGACTCTTAAAGCAGTCGTAGTTCAAGTCAAGCTCAATTGACACACTTCAAGAATTATTTTCAGGGTATTTGTAAGTATTTAAATTATTTCAAAAGTATTCCAGGGTACTTTAAAGTCCATACACTCCAAAGTACCAACCATTCTACAGAAACCATAGTCACCGTTGCTATTTGCGTGCAGTTCGCTGTGCGTGCCAGGTATTTGAGGTACGATGAGTGGTTCAGTGGCTCGCTGTTCGGTGGCGACTGCATGTTTAATTAGCCCCCGCTAACCAAAACCAAAACCGAAGCCAAAACCAACACGGTGTCCACAAAAACAAATATAAAACAAAAAAGCAACCGCGATATAGGCCACTATTTGGTCATGACGAGGCTGTTCCATTGCCCATTGGCCAGCTCATTCCGTCCATACGAATGGCGAATCTAGGCACACGCACTCCCTAACCCAGGCCTGACCATGAATAATAAAATCTGGGAGAACCGTTGGCGAGTGTAATGAAGATGGACATATCTCTCGATCGATGGAGGGGAGATCGTGAAGGCATTATTTGCCCGTTTACGTGCCTGAAATGGCAACAATTTCCTACTTACTTCAACAAATTCAAGACGTGCGATCTAAGGCTCTGCGTGAACTGGGTTAATTCTTACACATTCCCCCGCAATTAAAGCTTTCTTTTGTCAAATCAATATAAACGGTGACTCTATCAACAAAATTTCCATAAGGCCAAATTGCTGCGGGGAAAAAGAAAGAAAAGAAACGCACTTTCGTTTTCATTTGCGTTTAGGTGGCAGAGAGTGCGGCAGACTCCCATCTCTTTCCTAATTATTATAAAACAAGAAATGTTCATTAAAACATTACATGCAGCGTGGCCGACTGCAACATTATACAATAGACACTAAAAGACAAAGCCAACACGATTGAGCGGAATGACTTAAGCTCTGGGCGTGGGACCTCTGGGCTGGGATCCGCTCCATTTAGCACTTCACATCCCAAAGTGTTTTCGAAATAACAAAGAGAGAAGGAAAAAAAAAATATATGATATTATCAAAAAATAATTTCTAAAGAAAGTGAAAGTTTTCTTTTTTTTTTCTTTTGGGCGCGTACATTTTTCTGTGCCCCTCCAGCGGCGGCGGCGGCCCTTTTTCGGCGGCAGGCCTATTGTGAGCGTGAAAGCTGAATGCGGTCGGATGCAGATGGTGTGGTGTGCCAAAAATCCATTTTTCTGCCCACGTGCTGCAGCTACAACTCGGAGCTTCGAGCTCCGGAAACCTGTTTAACAAAAGCCGCCCCTCGGCTGCCGTTTTTTTTTTTTTTGATAGTTTTGTAATGTCTTTCTGGCGGGTTCAGTCGCTTTTGATGACTGTAACTTGACCTGCATTCAGCTGGAAATTAGTGTTGTCCTCGGTTAACCTTGTCCGCGAAACGAGTTTTCCGCCTCACCCTCCCGAGCCCCTGGCAAATGCGTTAATAATGCATTTTTCTTGAACTCTGGGCCCTAGAGAAGACACTTTCGATTTTCGCTCAAATCGCAAAGGCAAATAAAAAGCATTTTTTTTGTGAGAGAGGTTATTACCAGACGCCGCCGATTTCACTCCGTGCAGGCCAATGTACCTTGGCGACACTTGTCCGCAGTCCGCCTGCCCGTGGCTTGTAGATGGAGATATTGTCGGGAGCACGCCAATTGGCTGGCATTGAGCCGGGTGCATAATGAACAACACAACACAACACACCATACACCACACTCACACCCATCCATCACAAGCAAATCAATTCGCTTAGTTGTTTTGTTTACTCGCACATGATTGTTATGTTTATATCGTGTCATGTGATGGCTGGCAATTGACGGCCAGACTGGCCAAAGCCTCGACTGCAGATGAGTCAGGGTCAAAAGGCGCCAAAGAAAGAGAGAAAAGAATTTCAAGGGGTTAAGGTTTTCAACAATAATCATGGGTTATATAAGAAGGATTTCAAGTTTATATTAGGTAGAATTCAGCACAACAATTCTATAAATTTAAAGCTTTTTATTACAATATAACCTAAACTATATACACGGACATTTCACAACTTAAAATCATAATACAGGAGCTCAACTTTTAGCCCCCAATGGCATCATCTTTTCCCAGCATTACCCTTTACTTACTTTTTATAGTGTTAGCTCCCCAAGTTTATATTTATTCTTATAAAACTCAAAATATAGTTCACACTGATAAAGCCATTTCCTTCAGATTAGACAGCCTTAAAAAAATAAACCTTCGCGAAAAAATAAACTAAAGTTGCTATAAATAAAAGCTGCCAGCGACAGATGCTGATAAGGCACCTTCAGCTTCCACTCAGCTGAGAAAAACAGTAAACAAACCGACGAATTAATGCCTTCCGAACCCTGATATCTAACCGTCGCCGCTTGAGGCAAACAACTCTCTCGCGAGGAAGACACACATCACATGAGCCACTCGCAACAGTGAGCTACAAATGTATCTGTCAATCCAAATAAAAGCGCTGCAACAATTCCATCTAATGCGGCATGCATCGCAGGGGGGGTGACAGTTCTTGACTGCTGCTGATGTTGCATATATATCGCTGATGTAGCTGCTGATGTTCAAACATGTCTGCCATTTACAGCTAAGGAGATTTTAAGTGCTGTCAAATGTTGATGAAAGCAGCGGCAAATACCCCCGAAAACACACGCATGGATTCGAATGGAAATTTAGATTTTGTGTCCCTAAAGGAAAGGGATAAAGGTCAAGGGTGGATAAAAGAGGTAATTCTATGGATATTGCAAGCAACAGAATTTTGTGACTCTAAACCAGTTAAAAGTCCAAGTTAGATTGATGTTGCATTAAGCAAATATAGTAAATAATCAGGCTTGATTCCCTTTAGAGGTTTCAGCAGCTCAGGAGACATTTAATTTATAAACCCCTGCTACGAATTACATAAAACTTTAATGACACTTGCCATAAATCATACAGGAAAAAGAAACTGCATACCAAAAGCGAAAAACAAACCAAAAATAAACAAAAAACAAACCAAAAACCCACGTTGATGAGCCTCTGCACATGCTTGTTGTAATGAAACTCGTTCCACAAAATAATGACTGTCCGATTTTCGGTCTCTGTTTAATTTTTCCAATGTAGGTCAAGCCGCCTGCTACTTGAGGAGGAGACCCGCCTGTCGATCTCTGTGAATCTCTGGAGTTGTGGAAGCTCCGCAGCTGCGAACCTGGCGTAGCCATTCCCGAACATTATGACACAGCGCCAGTTGTCGTGGCCAAGTAGCAGGGCAAACTGCTGGCTCATCGCCCTGCTGGCCACTCTGACGGTGGCGGATGGTAAGTTAAGTTAGAGAATACTCCCAAGGCTTGGTTAACTGAAGGAACTCTCTTATAGTTGCAGCCTTGCCCTTCCTGTTCACGCATCTCCGGCCGCAGATAAACTGGACACAGCTCGAGACTGAGAACTGGGTGGTGGAGGAGCAGCCGCGCAGCATTGAGCCGCACCTGGAACTGGTGCCCCATCCCAATCGCACCAAGATCAGCGCTTCGGACGCCTCCGATGCCGAGTTCCTGCAGCGGCTGGCCAACCAGACGGCCACCTCGCGAATGTTGTGGAACGACGCGGGTGGCGGGGATGGCCTGGTGTATCCCCCGTTCGTAGACCAGGCCCTGAAGCTGCTGAACCTCAAGCAGGTGGCCTTCGAGGTGGAGAACAGTCTGATGTCCCAGGTCACTTGCACCGCCTGCCGAGCTGGTGCCGGTATGATTCAGCATCAGATTCAGTCCGGCAAGACGGACGCCGAGTTGATCCAAATGATCACCAGCTACTGCACGAACCTGAATATCCAGAGTGCCAGGGTTTGCCAGGGAGTGGCCCAGCTCTTTGGCACCGAGTTGATCTACGTCCTGAAGCGGGTCAACCTCAGTCCCGACGAGCTGTGCAGCTTTGTGATTGGCGATGGCTGCGCGGATGTCTACAATCCCTACCACGAATGGGAGGTGATCTTCCCGCCGGTACCCAAGCCGCCGCGTCTCGCCGACTTGCCCATACCGATGGAGGCTGCTCCGTTCTTCAAGGTCCTGCACATCTCCGACACCCACTACGATCCCCATTACGCGGAGGGCTCCAATGCCGAGTGCAATGAGCCGCTGTGCTGTCGCCTCAGCAGCGGACGACCAGCCACGCCGAACGCGGCTGCCGGCAAGTGGGGGGACTACAGGAAATGCGACACGCCCAAGCGGACGGTGGATCACATGCTGACCCACATTGCAGAGACCCACAAGGACATCGACTACATCCTGTGGACCGGCGATCTGCCGCCGCACGATGTTTGGAACCAGACCAAGGAGGAGAACCTGTCTATTTTGAAGGAGACGGTGCAGCAGATGGTGGAGAAGTTCCCCGGCGTGCCCATCTTTCCGGCGCTGGGCAACCACGAGAGTGCTCCGGTGAACAGCTTTCCGCCGCCGTACGTCAACCAGGTGGACATCTCGATTAGCTGGCTCTACGACGAACTGGATATCCAATGGCGTCGCTGGCTGCCCCAAAGTGTGACCCACACGGTGAGGCGGGGCGCCTTCTACTCGGTGCTGGTGCGTCCGGGCTTCCGCATCATCTCGATGAACATGAACTATTGCAACAACAAGAACTGGTGGCTGCTGTTGAACTCCACGGATCCAGCCACGGAGCTGCAGTGGTATGATGATGATTTGAAGTTGAAAACTTGTATAGTGATAAAGTATCTTTTATGTCCTCATCCAGGTTCATTTACGAGCTGCAGAGTGCCGAGTTCTCCAACGAGAAGGTGCATGTGATTGGACACATTCCCCCAGGACATTCGGATTGCTTGAAGGTCTGGTCCCGCAACTTTTACAAGATCATTGCTCGCTATGAGAGCACCGTAACAGCGCAGTTTTATGGGCACACACACTACGATGAGTTCGAGATGTTTTACGATCCACACGATCTGAGTAAGAGGTTACTCCTAGACTCTGAAAACCTCAATTAATTTGTATCATATTTCTACAGATCATCCCAATAGCGTGGCGTACATAGGACCTTCTGTTTCCCCCTACTACGATCTGAACCCTGGCTATCGGATTTACTATGTGGACGGGGATCATGACTCCACCACGCGGCTGGTCATCGACCACGAGTCCTGGATAATGAATCTCAAGGAGGCCAATCTGTATGGATATCCCATATGGTACAAGCTTTATACGGCACGAGCTGCCTACAACATGAAGGCCCTGCGTCCCAGTGATTGGAATAATCTGCTCAATGAGCTGACCAACAATCAGGAGCTCTTTGAGCTGTACTACAAGTGGGTTCCGTCTCTTAAGAAATCTAGTTCTTTATAATATTTAAACCATCTATTTTAAAAATAGATATTACTGGAAGAACTCGCCGGCACGACCCACCTGTGATTCCGAGTGCAAGAAGCGGCTGATCTGCGACTGCAAAAGTGGACGCTCCCACGACCGGAAACACTTTTGTGCCGAGGTCGAGTCGAAGATCGATCAGGAGTCTTCAAAGTCCTGGAAGTCGTGGTTCTATCGGGGACTGACCAACTCGTAAGCACCTTTCAGTTGTTAGCTACGAGTTGTCCTGGTGGCGGTTGCACTAATCAGTTAATCAGTTAAATCATTAAATTAACCCTTGCTCGTAGTCTCTATGTTTGTTGCATAATCGCATTAGTAATTTGTTTATTTTTCACAACAATGAACTCATTTTATTCTCTGCACTGGTGTGGTTCATTCAACAAACTAAAATATCGCAAATACTAATGATTGCACAGGTCTGAGGAACGGACAGGAGAAACCGCAACGGATGGCGACAATCCCTTCGACTTGGTGGTCGTTAACGTTGGTGGTTAAGGTGGTTAAGGAATGTGTATATATACTATATACCTTTTGGTGGCGAGAGAATCTGTAATTTGTTTTCCAGATATGTAGTAATAATAATAAAGCCTAAGATGGACACTTATTCCCCAACTCTTTGTTCTCCCTGCCGCAACTATAGCTATAGCCTGCTGTCCTCGATCACCTACCTGCCCAAATACCTGCTGGGGTATCGCTGATTACCCGCCCATCCGTCATCAGTCAACTGCAAGTCAATGCAATCGCAATCGAGAGGAGTTAAGAGGAATAGCCTACCCCCTAAGTTTACTATGTGATAACTAGTGCTTAATGGACCCACTTTTGTCTAAGTTAACGTAGCCGCTACGACGTCACAATGCCCGCCCCACGACCTACCGACTGGCCTATATATACCTATATATATCTCCCAACGCCCGCGCAAACTGAGTCAGTGAACAATAGTCATTTAAATGTAATCGATCGAGTCGTTGTTGTTGTTGTGCAGTACGGGGCGTGGCAGGTGCGCCCATCTGCTAACCGGAAATTGTTGAACAAACTAATTTTTAGAAGCGTAATTGTAAAGCTAATTTAGGGTTTATCAAAATTAAATGCAAATTATTTAAGTCAAATTTGAATTTGAAAATTTCAGTGCTGTAAAGTTAGTTTGGCGAGTTGCTTGCCAACACTACGCGTAACAGAGAACGGGGCTGTTAGCTTACATGGAAATAATCGATAAATCTGTTCAAGATTGTTGTGAATGACAGAAATGTAATACGAGTTGGCGGGAAATTTAAAGAGAGGCGCGGAGCTGTTAAGGTTTAAAATTCGAGAAACATAATAAATGTTTGTAAGAAAAGTATGATTAAGTATTGAACAAAAAACAAAATTAATACAAAAATTAGGTTATTTTATGTACTTTTCTTATTCATAATAAATGTGTCATACACATTTCTTTAAATAGTTTGTTGTGAGATTGTTTAAAGCTAGTAAGAGGGGTAAGATAATTAAGATTTGATGTTGAGTTTTAACAATTTCAAGCAGCATTATCCCAGATATGTTTTCATCCAAAGACGAAGGTATTTTAGGCAAAGAATATTCCAAATTAATCACTTTCAAGCAGCATTGTCTCACACTTGTGGTTGCATCAAAGCATGAAGTAAGTAATTAGACTGCCCACCTACCTGCTGCCCATGCACGCTGATAAAACCTTTCACCTCTCATCATAATGCACTGTAGGGGCTCGAACTTCCTACTCGAACCCCTGAGTTGCAGGATAAGCTGACGCTGGTCCTTTCAGCAAACGCAGGACGCCCGGCGAAGGGGGAGGGCGACGGCGAAGGGATATCCTAGTCGTTGTCAATACGCCCGAGTGGCCGTTGCCTTGAGCTTGCTGAGCGGGCGTGCGTGTTTTCCTTCATTGGTGATAAGACACGCAGCGCGATGTGTGTGTATGTGTGTGTGAGTGGGGTTGTGGGGGCTCCACAGAGAGTGTGTGAGTGAGTGTGTGTGTGTGTGGCTCTCCTGGCTGCCAGTCATTATCCCTTTGTCACACATACACACCCGCACGTTTTCCCACACTCGCACAGCCAGCATCGTGGAAGGAAAACAATTCCGTTTACATTTCCCACATCCCTCACACCAGCTTACCCGCACACCCGCTCACACACACCCACACCCACACACCCACTGGTAATGGCGTGTGCCGCCTTCTTTTTTCCTGATTTCGCTGCTCGTTTTTGTTGCTTTGCATACTTTTCGGGGGCGACGCTGCCGCTGGGAACCGCACACATGTGTGTGCGACAAACAAACAATGAAAACAAACAAACAAACAAGCAAACACACAGCCCCAAAAACAGGAGAGCAACAACAACAACAACAACAACAAAAAGCACAACAATGCAATGCGTGCAAATTTTTAGAAAAATATACAAACAGCGCGGCGGCGTTTGGGGGGCATTATCTCATGTGGCAGGCGCAGGATTCACAGGATTCCGGATGTGGCGCTTAAATGCCGCTTAACATATTTGATTTTTCTTCCATTTTTGCAATACATTTTGTTGTTTGTATTTTTTTTTTTGTTGTATTAGCCATTGTTTGCTTTGGTTGTTGGATTGCTGTTGCTGTCAAGCTGGCATATAAATTTGCATTTCGACAAAGCGCGGGAGTTCACACATGTTAACCCATTAATGCCCGATCTGTGGCACGCAATATATACTGCAATATATAGATTTCGGCACTCCCTGCAGCTTGAATACAAATTGTTTGCAATGGGTTAATTTTTGACATCCATTGAACCTGGATCGATTCGGTTCTGTTTCGCTCGCCTCTTTAGAAGTGGCGCCTTCATTTGAATGCCGGAACACGTTTTTAAATAAATCAACGCATTAATTATTCTCGCATGCATAAATCGTCGATGCTGTCGATGCTCTGGGTGCCTTCCTCTATGCCCCCCAGGAAAATTGGGTGCTGATTTTCCTCCTGTTTTGCCCGCTGCTGCTGCTGCTGCTGCTCCTGCCAACACCTCTCCGCTGAGTTTTATTAGCTACGCATAATTGCTGCGGCAATAAAGTTGTTCTGCCCGAAAAAGGAAAAGGACACGCGGGACCTGGCTGGAGGGGGGGCAAATACTAGACCTAGACCTCGTCCATATCGGCGCGTGACCCGACAGCATAACGACATTTAAGTGGCCACCGCAGCAGCAACATCAGTGGCATCAGTGGCAGTATCAGCTCTAGCCGATGGGCGGAGGTGGTGGGCGTGGCGGCTTGGGCCATGTTTGGCAACATGTTACAAAAAATTGATGCCATTGCTGTTTTTCCATCTATTGTTGCTGCAGCTGCACACACTCACAATATTTATTGTTACAAGCTGGCAAGAAAAACACAGGGGCGGAAAAGTGCAATAAAAAAACGTTCAATTTGTAGAGATTTAAGCACAATTTTTTTTGTAAATACTTTTAAAGGTATTGAGAGTGTTTGTCAACGTTAAATATTTAAATGGTTTAAGCCTGATCTTAGGTTATTTATCATTTAATAACATACTTATAATTGATTTCCGTTTTTATTAATATTAAATTTATAAGTTCAAGAGATTTTGTTTGCAAAATACATATTTCCAAGGCTTCCCATTTCCTTGAGCTAACATCACAATAAAGGACCTTTAGGCTTGCCTTCAGTTTCAGCATTTCAGTGACTGTCAATGCTGTTGACGCTATTACTTCCGTTTGGCGTGTAAAGCGCGCAAAGAAAATTATATTTAATTACTCAAGCGGAAGCATGACAAGTGAAAATGTCGCCCGGCTTCCAGGATCCACAGAGTCCAGAGTCAGGCTCAGCATGGCCTGTCAGCTTGTCAGGAGCAGGCGGCATTGCCAAAGCCGCCGGCGCATTGGTCACTCTCCGTTGTCGTTGCTCTGCTTTTGCTTTTGTTTAAATTTAAATTCTATAAATAAATCTGCATGAGGCACGACGGGCCATGTTGGCCATAAGCACGAGCAAGTGGACTGTGGCTGCACTTGGCATCGCTGTTGGCCACTAAACAAAAGCAGGAACTGTGCTGTCTCCCTCTCCGTTCTCCAACACACAAACCCACACACTCCCAGGACCCGCTGGCCAAAAATCGCAGGACTCTTATTTATGGTGGGTTGGTGGAAAGCGACGATTTTGGAATGTTTGCTTGGGTCAGATGGGTTTATTTTCGGATATTATTTAGTTTTTATTTTTATGTTATTTAAGGTTAAGGTTTTGATTGGATATGGCAAGATCTCTCAGTGGAAGTTAGGTTTTTTGAAAGTTTATAGAAAGTAATGTATGGAATAAGCAGAATAATGTGAGAAAAATCAGATGGTCAGATTGGTTTATTTTCTGATATTATTTAGTGTTTATTTTTATGTTATTTAAAGTTACGGTTTTGATTGAATATGGCAAGATATTTCAGTGGAAGTTAGGTTCTTTGAAAATTTATAGAAAGTAATGTATGGGACAAGCAGAATAATGTAAGAAAAATTATTTTAAAGGTCCAGAAGGAATTTCGGAATTCTATGAATTAAATTCTTTGACTTCTTGACAATAAGTTACCATAAACTACAATCTTTCCATTATACAATTGTTTAAACTTTAGATTTATGAACCCAAAACATAACTGAAAATGCAACTAAATTGTTTTATTGGTACCTTTTTTTAAGGGAAATTTACTTACACTTAAAATAAAATAGATCATTTCGCACTTGGAGCTTTCCCTGGCTCACACAACACTTACCCACATAAACCAAATGAGATCTAGAGTTTTCCTCATATCTCATTGCTAAAGGATAGGAACTCCTTTGCGCATTGCTTCTGAGGTGAGGTCCACTCTCTGTTGCCTTATGCCACTACATAGTGTTGTCCCTGCAACTGGAAGGTAATGCATTCGAATCGACAGACCGACTCGAACGACTCGAACGCCTCGAGCACAATGTTAATCCGATGTAAGCTCGTGTCCTGCATCCACAGATCTCCACGTCATGCTTCAATTGTTCCCCACATATTGTTCTCTTCACACACACACCCTGCCGTTCCCACTGCCACCCAGAGGAAGCCGGTGCCCGGAACCATCATCACATGTGCT